>JAGFMF010011659.1:6070021-6095161 GCA_019455555.1 Galemys pyrenaicus | reverse complement strand
GGACTCAGTCCTCACAGGACTCAGTCCTCACTGGACTCAGTCCTCACAGGACTCAGTCCTCACTGGACTCAGTCCTCACAGGACTCAGTCCTCACAGGACTCAGTCCTCACAGGACTCAGTCCTCACAGGACTCAGTCCTCACTGGACTCAGTCCTCACAGGACTCAGTCCTCACTGGACTCAGTCCTCACAGGACTCAGTCCTCACAGGACTTCTGTCAAGAGGCACAGCCACTAGCCACTCCTCCAGTGAGGGACACAGGCCTACAGAGGCTTAAAGAGCTTCAAAGCTCAAGCCCACTTGGCAGAGGTGGGTTCTGAATGTAAGGCTGGGGACTCCACAGCATAGGTTCATGACCAGAACACCAGGTGGGAAACCTTCACCAAGGAATCCTGCTGGAAATACTGGATATAATAAAATAATAAAAACAGAAGGTACCAGCACCTGCAAAGGAGGAACCTGAGGACAAAGAACTGGGAACTGATTCTCCAGTCAGTCGTGATGACCCTGGTTCATTAATAAGTGGTTAAGTTATTTCTAACACAGTCATCTCTAATATATATTCATTGGGTAGCCATCGTCAGGAGTCTACATTTAGAAAGGAAATAGCAAATCTTCTCCCCGTGCTTCACAAACTAACCAAATCTTCCGATTTCCTGAATTTTCTATTTGGAAGTATCAGTTATCTCAACAATTTCAAGTGTTACAACTTTAATTGGAAAAGTCACAACTATAAGGTATTCTGCTTTTAGCCAATGCCTTTTTTTTCCCCTAAGATTTATTTATTTATGCATACAAGAGCTGGGGTACAGGCCAGAGGTGCGGGAGATGAGAGGATTCACCAGAGACAGAGCCAGAACAGAACAGGCAGACTGACTGAAACACACTGCTGAGGGGAGCATCGGGTGAGGCAGAAGTCTGCTACACCATGTGGGTCCCCTCCCTTGCCGGAGACAGGGATCGAACTCGTGTTGCAGTGGCTGCGGTTTGCTTCATAGTGTGCTGCTTAACCCACTGTGCCACCAGGGAGGCCCAAGCCAATGTCTAATTCAGTTGCAGCTATTTTTACCTATATCCATTAATAGTCTTTCGTTGAATGAAAACTGCTCACCACTTCTAGCTCCATCTACACGGGTGGCAGAGGTTGGAGTGTGAAGGTTTTAAAAGAACGTCAGTTGATACGACTGACCAAAGCAGCCTACTTTTAGTAGAAAAGATTTGTTTGGGGCCTCAAATTATCTTTAAAATTATTAAACTGGAAGGACTTAAGTCTCAGCTCCGCTTTTATTAAAGATGAAAATGGGTTTCCAAATCAGCAGGAAAGAAAATAAAGAAAAGCACTTGAATAGCTGAATTCTTTACAGAAAAGAGCAAACAAACAACTGTCTGGAGGAGTTTAGATGGGATAAGATTAACTGTGTGGAAATGAATTCACACGAATGGGCCACAGATGGCACAAACAATTCAGTGCTAGAAAATGGAAGGTAATGAGTCCATGAGGATGAAAAAAAAGTAGGCAACCCACCCAGCAGCGCCTCCCAGCCATCACCTTCACTCCCTTAGAAGTGACACCCAAATGGCACAGTGAAGAGCGCTTTGAGGTACAAGCAGGTCGAGCAGAGACCACAACCAACAAACACAGTCCACTGCCACATTCGTGAAAGGGCAGAAGTGTTTCTACGTCTTAAGCCGAGAGGACCAGCGGTAATGAGAGGCTCTCTCTGCACAAGGCTGACTGCGCTTCCCCCAAGACCCGGCTTTGTAAAATTGTCCCGCCTGTATTTCTTCCTTCCTTCATTTTTATTCTTTTGAACTGAAAAGTTACCAAACAGACAAGTTAACCAGACAAACACAATAATGACACAAGGAAGGAAGAAACAAAGCAAAGTGCGAAAAAGGTATGCTTTGATCAATTACACTGAAGACGCCACATTACAAAGATCACCCAGTTCCTAAAAAATGCAATGTGAAAAGAGCGTTTAATTTTGGGGGTGTGTGTGTATGTGTGTAAAAGAGAGAAAAGGATTATTATTATGGTAGTGGAAAACTAGGGAAGCCTTAGATTTTACCAATTTTTTTTTTATATAAGTTGGGTGAACAATCAGAACCCCAAAAGCTGTGAGGCCAGCAGTCAGGGTAGTGTCAGACAGGGCTTAAGACACGGAGTAGGAGAGGGAAAAAGAAAAGGCCACTGACCATAAAATTCCTGTGTCTCTAACAACACAATTAGAAGTTTAACTGCTGTTGTCTAAAATACAACTCTGTAATCAGTCCTGCGGGTTCCATTTTTATTCTCTCTCTGTGGCCTACAGACTCGATTTGTTTAGTTTGTAGGGAAACAGAAGACCTTTTCTTTTAAATAAAAAGGAAACCACCAGTTCTGTCCAACTTTCTGGAATCTCTGCCTTGTTCACAGTGAGCCTGTGCTGAGAGTCTGTCCCTGGATGGGACAGCCCGGCAAGCCTGGGGCTTGGCTACCGTGTGGGGCCCTCTGGCAGAAGAGAAGGCATTGCCACTGGATACAGGGGAAGAGGTTGACTTGAAGTTCCCAGTGCACTTCGTCCAAAGGAGAGGATGGCATGGACCCCAGACAGCCAGAAGGCGTTTGACTTGTTCTTTGAAACCAGGGGCCTGTTACAGTGTCCTCTTCTCATCCTTCACTCTCACCGCTCTCTCTCCTCCACCATCTGCCCTCTTTCTTCTGCTGCCACCAATTCCACTCAGGTCCTAAACCCTTTCTTCCTTTGATTAGCACCCTGCCCTCTCTCCCTCTGCCCCCCATCCCCAATCTGGCACCTTTCCAATGCATCGCTTGCAGCCAGCAATCCTCTTTCTAAAATGCTACTCTGACCCCCTCTGCTACGAAACCCCTGATGATGACCCCAGCATTCAGGACCAAGCAAGTGCCACCTCTTCGCATACCAGGTGGTCAGGAAAAGGGCAGGCGCCTTTTTCTCTAGCTACCTTTGTCACTGGTGCCACTTTGTCACCAGTCCCCATCTCTAGGCCACTCTCGGAGTCATGCACAGTGCTCCCACCCACCTCTGCTTCTGTGCTGGGCTCTCCAACTGGAAAGTCCGTTCCAAGTGCCTCCCACATCTTCATTCAATTTCCATTCACTGTCAACTCTCCACTCGAAGCTCCTCCTTTGTGTCGCCTTCCTGGAGGGGTTTCTCCCCAAAACCATCTGATTTACAGGCCTGTCCCCCAGCTCCCCTAAAACACAAGCTCTGCCAGAACTGATCACATTTTACCACAATATAGTGTACTGACTGCAAGTTTCTGTCCCCTCACCCTGAAGTTCAAGAACAAGCTGTACTTGTTATAATTTGTATTCCTAAGATTTAACATGGTGTCTGGCATAAAGTAGGCTTTTCAT
This sequence comes from Galemys pyrenaicus, assembly GCA_019455555.1. NCBI lineage: Eukaryota > Metazoa > Chordata > Mammalia > Eulipotyphla > Talpidae > Galemys > Galemys pyrenaicus. The sequence goes on along the minus strand of JAGFMF010011659.1, from coordinate 6,091,782 downwards.
GAATACAAATGAGCGCCATGGGAGGGAAAGTTAGCAGATGCAAATACAGATGAGAGAACCACACAGAAATGCACGGCAGCATCCAGGGGTGCACACCAGAGGGGTTTACTAGCAGACAGCCCAGAAACTGTCCGAAATCCAGACTCCACATCAACTCTGTGGAGATAAGTCACACCTACCCCAACCTGGCCATGGAGCTGGCTGAGCTTTTCCAAGGGAATGAAGCCATATTGAGTATCTTCTTCTACTTCAGTGGTACTTCTCTTGCTCTGTTTACAGAAATCTTCATTGTTCTGTATGTCATAGTAGAAATTTAAATGTTTACTAATGTTAGCTTATTTGGCATATTTTAACATAAAATATGTAAGGCAGCAACCAGGGACACTGCTTACTTAGAAGAGTGGAAACTAAGGGATATGTATATCCGTCAGAGACAAAGGAAATTAAGACCTGCAGGATAGGGCAGGGACAAATCCGAGGGAAGAACAAAGGCATTATCATTAATCGGTATTGTCCTTAATGCTCACCTTTTCTCTCCAAATTTAAAGCCCTATGAAACTCTCTCTTTATAATTTCACAGAGGAATGAAATATATTGATAACACTGATTCAAAAGAACGTACATTTTACATGTAAGGAGTTTACGTGACTATTATATTTATTCCGTCCTGCATTTGCTGAGGGTAGGTGTATATTTTGAACTCAATTGAGTGTCTCCTAAATTGATGGGCTGAAAAGTTTATTCTTGATTGCATAACAAATATTCTTTAACACCGATCCCAACAGATTCTGAAAGACCCAACAGAACCGTATCTTAGGCAATTGAAATATATTTTTTCTTTGTTGGTATAGGCTCCTGTATTTTTGGATTAATTATTTTAGAAACATGTTCCCAAGGTCAAAGGGGAAAAGACCAGTGGTTCATTTAGAGATGGTGGACCGGTTTTGAAATTTACTTTCTAAAGCCTAAATCAAACATTCCAATAGACAAGAATAATGCAACCCAAGGGTCTGTTTTCCTAGATAAAAACAAGGACCAACAACTGTAAACTACAGGCTCCTCTAGGGCTTATCTCCTTACATTTCTAAAATCCTGCTCCTGAGCTCTCCAGCCACACATAGCTGTAATGCTTGCCAATGCTGTTTAACTCATGCTTTGCCTCTCTTTCTTCCACCTTCAGTAATAGGACAAGAACATTTGGACTGCTTTAAAACACCTGGGGGGATTCTCTAGTTAATTCACTGCTGTGAATTCTTCTGTTAAAAGAATAAGCACCACCTTTGTACCCTGCCTTGTTCTAGAAGGGTATTAAGTCAGTTATCATTACTCAATCGATTTTTCTTATTCCCACACCCCCATCCTCTTCTTCATGCTGATTTTATTTTAAATGAGGAGCAACCATATGATCATATTTAACAGTCTTAGTTCCCCAATGAGGGACGAAGCTGCATTCATTCATTCTACAAACATTTATGGGTTTGTGCCAAGTAGGTGACCATATGGAGGCCACCAAGCTGACTGTCTGGTGGGGCAAACAAACTGGAAGTTACAACAGAGTGAGGTAACTATATGACTGAGAGATAGAGAATGTTTCTAGAACATGCAGCAAGGGATGTCCTCCAGCCTTGGGAGACCAGAGAAGCTTTCCAGAAGTGAAGGTGGCTGAAAATTCCTAGAACAGTGTGCCAATTGAAGGCACTAGAAAAACAAGGCCACAAAGATGACAAGGAGAGTCCATGCAAATAGTGTATCCAAGTGAGAGTGGACTCCTCCACCCAGATGTGACAAACAAATATGTCGCCATGCGGTGGTGATGAGCACCACTGCACCCATAGAACCTAAGGACTGGCCACACAATTCACCCCATACATGAATAACAGATTTCCTGTTCCTTATATTTTTAAATATATGCTATTTTCTCCCATCTTGTGTCACTAGCTTTACTAGTCTCCCAGCTGTCAGGCATGTCAACTTAACCCAACAAGGAGCAATGTGGGAGCAAGTGTGAAAAACAGGGATGTGGGGAAGGGAAACACTGGCTGCCTCCCCCCAGGACCTCCTAACCACAGAAGTGTAGAACTGAGAAAAGTCACGTGACTCTCCATGGACCATTCCACTGCCCACAAACCTTGCAGAGTGACCAGCGTACTACTAGTCCTCTTGTGGAACAGATATTTCCGCACTTTGAACTTACCCCAGGCTTGATGCATTTTTCTGGACCCTGCATCTGTCATAGTCTAAAGACTGCAGACCAGGACCCTGACACTCCTAACAATTGGCTCCTTTTCCTTCCTCCATATGACTAGTCTCCCTAAAATGGTTCCTTCACCTCCTGCTTAAACCATTTCTTCAGAGCACCTTCAAAGTAAAAAGCACTTTCAAAATGGTGGAAACAAAGAAAAACATAATGTGTGGATCGTTGGCTTTCAAAAATCACTGGGCGTTCTAGAAGTTGATTCAACGGTTGTGTGTAGCTGCTTTTCAATATCTCTGACAATCCTGAGATTGGATCATTCTGTGTATCATTCTATGACATTCAAAGCAAAGAAATCACTTTGGCTATGGCTAGGTAAAACTATCTCAGTCTAAGATGCTCTTGGAAAGGAAAGATTGGGCCAGCACTTCAATAATATTTGGCTTTTCAAAGTTTTCCAGCAGAGAGTCACTATCAATGGGCAAGTTTGCAGCTACATGTATAAATAAACAGTCATTCAGTTTACAACCAAAGACAGAGACTTCTGCCTCAGAAGATCTATTGAAGGCAAAATTGAACAAACAGAACACAAAATAAAGTTCCACATGTTTGAATAGTATCACACTACGTATCTAAGGATGCATAATTCTATTACTATCCTTCCCAAATTGAATCTTAATAATGTTTTCAGATCTGACTACTAGAAAATACAAAAACTGACTCGGTGTTTTCGGCTCTTTGAATAAGCATTATAGACATGCAACGAGAGCTATGCCCACTCTCCTGCACGGTGTAACTTCATATATCTCTTCATACGTCAGTAATGGAGAGCTCATCCATACATTACCTATCTGCACAACAAATTCCTCAGTGAGTAGCTCACATTAGCATTCAGACGTAAGTAAGAGAAGAGAACCACATCACTCAAGTCCTGAACTGCTACTCTGGAGCATGCTTGTCCTTGTAGCCCAGCATTCCATGATGAAAACAGCACTGGGACAAAGAAGTTCTTGATAGGATGGAACTAACCATTTGGGTTCGAATCCAGCTGCAATCACTTCCTTCCTGTGTCATCCTGGTAATCAATTCAACTTCTCTGGGCATCAGTTTCCTCACAAAGAAACACAAGCTACCCATACTACTGCCTTCCTCATAAGACTGTTTTCATATTTCTGACACTCTCACCTCCCTTGCCCTCCCCTCACCTCAGTTTCTAATTAACAGTAAAACTAGTTACCTTGAAGAATTTTAAAAGAGTTACTGGGAGGTCAAAAAACAAACATGGAGAGGCCACTCAATCCTAAAGAAAAAGGTCTGTAATTCCCTTGGCTCAATCGGTTGAGTCACATTTAATGAAGTCTGGAATTTCCAAGGACAAAAATGGAGCTTCCCAACAGGACTCTAAGACAAGAACTGGGGAATTCCTACAATTTGCTCTGGAAGACTGAGGCGAGACTGAGGCTGCAAACCACACTTTGCTGAAAGTGGCAGGAAGAAGAGGGGAAGGAAAGAGTCTACCACCAACTAGAACCAAATGTTTTTACAGGATCCTTCCCCTCAATGCTCTCAATGTTCCACTTCTAGCTCTGGGATGAACCAACTTGGCATTCTGTGTAAATCTGACAACACTTGGTGGGGGACAGAAGAGAAGTGGGGTCCAGCAAACAGGTCAGTGGCAACTACTAAATAACTGAGCATACAAGTGAACAAACTTTTAGGAGCTGGAGGTCTGCAGTCTTTCCCATGACACGCTCATTCACTGCTATTGTGTTTGGCTAAAAATGAAAACTGTCACCCAACAACATCAGTGCCGTCGAAAAGAGAGGAACAACTCAGCATCACAAAATGTAATGACCCTTTTTGAAGATGGGTGATTCAGAACATGTGGAATCTTTTTGAAATACCTAGTGAGGCCAAACCACATCAACGCCACATTTAAATAAAATACATACACACAACCACCAAAACAAAGTGATGACTTGTCATAACTAGTTCAGCTCCCTATCAACTCTGCTGGTGATGCACCTAATTAATTTTAAAATCATATTCTGGGTAAGGCACCTGCTTCATAATTGGAGACCTCCCACCTCTCAGATCACAACTACAGACATCACTAATTGGGGTACACCTGAGCCCCAAGGACAGAGCAGGAGAGGCCTGAGCAGAAGGCCCAGAGATGCCCAAAGCCATGAATGTCCATGCTAGCAGAACTGGGGCTAGAAAGCCACCATTGCTGGCCACCCGCCTTACATTCTGGGAGTCATACGTTGCCTCCAGTCCACATGAGGCCCTAGACAGCTTGAAGGCTGTTCAAAATACTTAATTTTCTGAACAAAAAGTTACTGAAGCCCAAAGCCAACTGAGATTGGAAGCACCTGTATAATCTGCATTACTCTAAGTCCACTGCCTGCAAAGCCTCTGTCCAGCTAGACTAAGGCCAGGTAGCCCACGCTCCCTCCCTGCTGCTTCGCTGACCACTGCTTTCTTTCTCAAGGCCTCTGCATCACCACTCCCTGCTTTCTCAGGGGATTACATCTACCTCCAGATCCAGAATTCCTTCATGCTCCCACTTGTTGCTGTTTGCCCAAGGAGTGATGCTGTCGCCAACCTTTCCATTTCTTACATTCCCTTGATTTGGAACGTGGTAAAGGATCCATTAGAAGATAATAAATAACTCCCATGAGCCCACCTAATATGTGTAGAGTCTCCATGGAAGTCTCACCTATGGGAGCAGTATTTCTCCAAAGGCCCAGCACACTCCCATAAAAGCATGGGCACGACCCTCCTGGAGCATGCAGGCAGAGGAAACAGTGCAAAATCTGCACCCCCATAACAAGTAGATGTAACAAGTTGGATGACCAGTCTTCTGTGTAGTTTGGGTACCTCCAAAAAGTTCAGGGATCAGAGCGGGGTTTTCAGCATGAATAGGGGGAAGGCAAGGAGAGGGAAAGGGTGCCATCTGGGTAGAATGGCTCTTGTCAAACACGGCTCACTCAGCCTTCTGGTCCTGTCGTTCAGCGTTACTTTCTGCCACTCCACCCCTACTGTATGGGCCAAATACCTCAAGATGTTTCTAAGAGGTTCTGAATTATTGACAAACCCGGGAAGATGCTTTAGAAAACATTAAGTACAGAAACAGACCTGTACAGCCAGTGCAAACACTTGATCATTGGCAGTTTCCTTTCTAAGGCCAAAAGAAAGGGGGAGAGGAAAAAAAGCCTGCCTCTGCTAAATAATAATGATATTCACAGAACAACAGACACTGCAACTCCAAAGTTCACAGTCTCTGCAACTTTACTCACCCCTAGCCATCTTGCTCCTTTATTGGCAGCCTGTTGAATCTGGACTCTTTTGAGGGTGACATGGTAAACAGCTCCTTCCTCTACCTCTTCACCCCAGTCCTGAATCGAGCTCTGCCAGGGGATGGGATAAAGAGAAAGCAAAAAAAAAAAAAAAGTTTTTTTTTTTACTCTCTGCTAACCACAATCTATCCCAGCTGCTTTGCTGCTTACACCAGCACTCAGGGCACAAGAAGGCTGTTCAAAATAAATATTACAATCAAAGCAATATAAGACACAGCGATAGAGGGAATGCTGAGATTTTCTTGGCCCCCAGCCCTTTTCTGAGGTATCAGGATCCCCGGACTTTTCCATTTAGTTATTTTTCCTGGTCTTGCTCACATATCTTAGGTCTTTTAGTCTTTTTGTTCCTTCTTAAAGCAACTGTGGTTTGGTCTTGATTAACTTTTCCTCCTTAAGTAAAAGGAAAAATAATTCATTTGTACTTTTATCAGTGATTCAGTTATTTGAGCAAACTACATTTTAACTTCAGACACACAAACAAGTGTTTAAAATGCCCACAATCCGCCTCACTCCTTGGGAAATGAAATGCTTCTCATGTTGTTTCTTTTCTCCTCTTATTGTTTTGGGATCCCAAAAGTTAGCGGGGCAGGAAAGCCTTTTATTTCCGTAAAATAATCGGGCAAGTGCAAAAAAAAAGCAACACATCAGCATGTGGCTTCAAGCAAAGTGGGCGCAGCGACCCCCTGGATTTCTGAGTCCCCAGCTAAACCTTTAGTTTGTGTTAAAGAGCAGCAGGGACACAGAAGCGTCCCGCGGGTCACCCAGACACAATTCTTTCTCCTTAAAAGTTTCCCTTTCCTGACAGCCAGCTGCCCCAGAAACACCAAAGGCCACTGTTGAGAAAGTAGGGATCGTTTAAAGGGAGAAGACACGCAGAGCGGAAGGCATACAAAGCAGAGTGAGAAAGCTTTAGCTCACAAGTGTGGGCTCGAATTGCTCTGTTCACTCCGAAGGAGTCCAAAACACGCCCAGAGAAAGCGGGAGAAGGTCCCCACCAGAGAAGCCTGGAGAAGACAGAGCTCTCGTTACCATTTTAGCTTGCCAAAGCAATTTCATTCTCAGTTTTCTCTTCGGTGCGTGGACACGGCATGATGCGCCCTCTCCCAGGCGAACGCAGCCTCCGCCGGGCTCAGCCTCCGCCGGGCTCAGCCCCGGCACTGCAGCCCCGGCCCCGCGCCCCCGGCACAGACACGCGCGCTGCCCCGCGGCTCCGCGCTCCCGCACACACGCGCGCGCTGCCCCTGCTGCCGCCGGCGCGCGCGACTGGGGCCACAAAGGAGCGCATCGAGCAGGCGAGAGAGGGCGCCGCTGACTCCTCCCACGCCACTCCGCCACTCCGTGATGTCAGGCTTTCCTGTTTGTGCTCGGGAGCACACGCTCCCTTTCTTAAATCCCATGGATAAGTTAACATGAATTAGTCATTTCTTCATCTCTGAAGAAGATCGGAAAGCAATCCTTTTAAATGGATTAGGTTTTCCTGATGCACCCAAAGCACCTACTTGGAGATAGGTGTGCTTCTCTTTCCTTTGCTGAAAGAAATAAAGGAGGAGGAAGAGAGCAGATGGGATGGGAGAGGGTCAGAAAAATTTCTATTAGCCCCTGTTTCCTACTGAATTGATGTTAAGTCACAACGACCCAGTGGAGGAGCTATAATGGAAGCCAGAACTTTTTCATCACGACAAGAAAGAAGTGATCGCAAGGTAGTCCAAAACCCATGTCCAGGGTCTGAACCCTGCATCAGGGCACCACCAACAGGAGACACCTTCTACCCATTAGGTTTAGGCTCAACCAACAGTAACTGACCACAGTGGGTAGGGAGGGCACAAGGCAGAGAGGGATTTGCTGGGACAGTCCTGGAGCTTCTGAGTCTTTGTGAGTCAATATGTAGGTTGAGTTGTCTGTACTGTAGAGACCCAATGGAATAATAACTGCAGGGAATGCCTTGAGGACTCTCCCAGAGAGCATTTTATCATTATGGAAATACCTACTATCAGGACAAAAGATTGAGACATTTTTTTTATCCCTTTTAAAATCAACAGTGAGATACCACATTCTGGCACATGCCAAAATTCCATGCCAATTACAGAAACCTTTAGGGTTTATGCATTTTATCCTATTTACTTCTAAGGGATTTTAATTATCTTCAAATTTTTTTTGAAAAAGCTTTCTCACTTATCACCACCCTAAGGCATAGAATTGGGTTTTGATTAGCAGTACAAAAGGGACAAAGATCTACCTTATAGAGTTTGGAAAAGGATTAAATGAAATATTTATACAAATCATCTAGTACAAGGTAACAAAAAAAATCCTTTATTGCCTTTCTCCCAAAATGAATTTTCTCAGATTCACTGAAAAGTTGTGTAAGTATGCAATGTGAGGACATCTGAAATGATGTCTTCTTACTGAGATACATTATAATATCAGAGAGGTTTTCCAAGAATAACTATTAATATTTGTATGCATACCTGATAATGTTTGTGATTTTGTACACCAAAATAAAGAGGAGAGGGTGGCTGGTTTTATGCTAGATAGAACAATCACATATTGCAACATAGAAATTTTTAAGTATTTAAAAGAATAATTCTCCAATAGGCAGCTCAACGAGCATTATCTTATTACACATACCTTTAGAATAAAATGCAACCAGTCAATTTGTAAGGGAGGATAAACAAGTAAGCTACTTGTAACTAAGTTTGAATTTATTTACCAGATTAACCTGGCTATGACTTAGCATGGTCCTAAGAACACTAGTCAGATTTATTAAAAGGAGATCAGCAATATTTTGTAGTTTTAAGTCTCTCATTGCCTTGGTTATGTTTATTCTTGAGCATTTTATTCTTTTGATGTTATAATTTGGATTATTTTAATTTCATTTCTGGATTTTTTTGTCTCTAGAAGAAATGCAACTTGTTTTTTACATATTGATTTTGTGTCCTCTAACTTTCCTGAATTAATTTATTATTTCTAACAGTTTTGGGCTTTAGGGTGTGTGTGTGTGTGTGTGTGTGTGTGTTGAAAGACTTAATATTGCTAATATGCTACAAATGCCCAAGTATTCAACAGATTCAATGAAACCCTTATCAAACTTTCAATATAATTTTTACAGAACTAGAAAACACAATCCAAAAGCTTATATGCAGTCACAGAGGATAAATGATAGACAAAGCAATCTTGTAAAAAAAAAAGAGGGGGAAGGAGAACAAAACTGAACCTCTTACTCGTTCTGATTTCAGAACATATCACAAAGCTACAGTTGTAAAAATAGTATGGAATTGGCATAAAGATAGACATATAGATAGGTGAAATCTAATAGAGACCCCAGAAATAAACTCACACTTTTACGTTTAACTGATCTTTGACAAGGGTCCCAAGAACACACTACCGGAAAAGGGTAATATCTTCAACAAATTGGGAAAACTGGACATTCACATGCAAAAGAATGAAATTGGACACTTACCTTACACAATACACAAAAATCAAATCAAATGTACTAAATAATTATGCTTATAATACCTGAAAATGTAAAACTCTTAGAGTATAGAAGGAAAGTTTCATGATGTTGATCTTGGCAATTTATGGGTATAACACTAAAGGCACAGGCAACAAAAGCAAAACTACATTAAACTAAAAACTTCTGGACAATGAAGGAAACAGTCAACAGAGTGGAAAGGTAACATATGGAATGGGGAAAATGTATGCAAACAACAGAACTGATAAGTTAACGTGCATGATGAATAAAGAACACTACAACTCCATTGCAAAAATAAATAATAACAAAAAATCCAGCTTAAAAACTGGTGTAGAACTTGATTAAACATTTCTCCAAAGAAGGTATACATACATTTATACATAGGTATACACAGACACAACTGCCAACTTCAGTGGCTAATCAGATTCTCTTAAGGAATCTGCACAACAACGGCTTGTGTTGGTTCTCATCAGCTCTCTATTGGCTCTGAAACTCTAAGTCAACATGACTAATCATCAGAAAAATGCAAATCAAAGAGGTATTTGTACACCATATTCATTGTAGCATTTTTCATGTTGGCCAAGATGTGTAAACAACTGAATGTTATCAGTGGATGGATGGATGGATAGAGAAAATGTTGTATACATACATACAATGGAATACTAGTCAACCTTTAAAAAGAAGGAAGTTTTATTACATGTGACAACATATAATAAACCAAGTCAAATAAACCAGTCATAGAAGGACACACACTGCATGATTCCTCTCATATGAGGTACCTAAAGTAGTGAAACTCCTAGAACAGAAAGTAAAATGGGGGCCTCCCTGGTTCAGGGGTTAAAGTCTCAGTGCTATCAAGGTATTACCAGCTATGGCAACATGAGTTTGATCCCCAACCAGGGAGCTGACCCACATGGTGCAGCAGACCTCCTCTGTCTTGCCTGCTGCTCCCCTCAGCAGTGAATTGCAATAAATCTGCCTGTTCTGCTGCTTACTCTGTCTCTAGTGAATCCTCTCACCTCCCACACCTCTGGCTATACCCCAGTTCTTCTATGCATAAATAAATAAAATAAATCTTAAAGAAAAAGGGAGAATGATGACTGCCAGGACTGGAAGAGGGGAAGTAAGGAGCTGCTGTTTAGTGTATACAAAGTTTCAGGGTAGAAAAGTTCTAGAGATTTACTGTATAATGTTGGAACTAGCAAAAATGTCCGAGTCACTTAAAAATGCCTGGGTGAGGTTGGGGGCACAGAGGAGATCAGAAAAGATCTCTACTTAAAGCATGAGAATGCTGCTAAGATTAGTTTTATGTTGTCATATTTGGTGACAATGAGTAATGCTAAAGGACCCTAAGCTATAACAGAAACAGGAAAGACATATTGAAGAGCCACAAACTGGAGCTGGATGTGGGGGAGGAGGGGGGATTTTTCTTGCTTTACAATTTCAGCAGAGCCTGTAAATAGAGAGCTGATAAGCGCCAACTTAAGCAGCTGTTGTTCATATTCTTTAAGAGAACACATCTAAAACTGGAAATATACAGTTTATATACTACATTCTTTCATTTATTCATTGGCCTTGATGTCAACACACTTTCCTGGATTTTCCTCTACCTCTCTGGCAGCAATAAAAATGAAAGATATAGGGCCCGCCCTGGTGGCACAGTGGGTTAAGCAATGCACTATGAAGCAAACCACAGCCACTGTAGCACGAGTTCGATCCCTGCTGCCGGCCAGGGAGGTGACCCACATGGCGTAGCAGACCTCCTGCCCCGCCCGCTGCTCCCCTCAGCAGTGTGTTTCTGTCAATCTGCCTGTTCTGCATCCTGCTCTGTGTGGTGGATTCTCTCACCACCCCCACACCTCTGGCCTGTACCCCAGTGCTTGTATGCATAAATAAATAAATCTTTAAAAAAATGAAAGATATAAAAATAATGACAGAGAGTACTTACCAATGTAGGGTGACGGGGACTATTGCCTATGTGCCAGGGTAAGCGAGGGGACATTTGACATCTGAGAGACAAAGTTTAAATCCCAGCTCTGGATGACTTCCAACCAAGAGTTTGACCCTCACTTCTCACAGCCTTAGTGTTCTCGTCTGTTTCCTCTCATGCTTATCATTAATGTTAAATAAACTGTACATAGAGAGCACTATTGAGTGCTTGGAACATAGGAGGCCTTGAATGAAAATGTATCTCCTTCCTTCCCTGCCCCCATATTCCTTCCCTTCAGTTTAATTTTGTATTCATTTACTGCCTTGGGTTCAGAGTCTGCATGTTCTTTACATGTTTTGCTTGGGTCAGATATTATACTGCATGACAGAACATAAGGGAAACGTGAGTATATAATGGACATCATAGATTTTTAAATACTTAAAAGTTTGTCTTGAACATGGTGACATCAGCATAAGATGGTAAGAAATGGGAAGTCCTATTATGTTTTTTTATGCATACAAGAGCTGGGGTACAGGCCAGAGACGTGGAGGGGGAGGGAGGGTGAAAGGATTCACCAGAGACAGAGTAGGGAGCAGAACAGACAGATGGACTGAGATAACTGCTAAGGGGAGCAGCGGACAAGACAGGAGAGGTCTGCTGCACCCTGTGGGTCCCCTCCCTGGCCGGGGATCAAATTCGTGCTGCAGTGGCTGTGCATGCCTCATGTTGCAGCGCTTAACCCCTTGAGCCACCAGGGAAGCCTGAAGTCCTTGGTTCTGTCCTCAAACTCAGTGCTGCAGTGTCATGTTCTATGCCAGTCAAAGGTTTAGAGGAAAACAGTTTAGTGTCCTAAGAGAGTGATAGCAACAACAGCTAAGAAAGCTAAATGAGCAAGATGTGAGGATTCTCTGTCCTCTCTAGGACTGCTGGATGCGTATTGCCTTTATTGCCTATACACCTGACCTAACAGATGAGTCTGAAAACCTTTACAATAGGGTCTCATAGTTATACTGGCTTTAGTTCCCTAAAAACTTTTAGTGGAGGACATAATCAAATAAATCTGTTAATTCCTGAACCTGCCACCAACACTATCAAAGTATTCACACCATCAAATACTTCCTCTTTTCAATGTCTCTATTAGATGGTTTCCCATCCTTCAGGCCTGCAGATTCTGTCATTCACCTGTTGACTTTCCATGTACAGATCCCCATGAGCAGGGCATCTTGCTATGGTTGTTTCTAGTTATGCTAACTAGAGTTACCCCATTCACCTCCTCTTTGCTTGAACTTTCAATCTTGCTTTGCAAAGGGCAAAGAACCACTTGTGATTGGTCAAAAATGAACAGTCCTCCAAATCCTCCTTAAGCAGTAGACAGTGGCTTGCATTTTCTGAGGACACAAAGTCATTTTATTAATTATCACAGAGATTCATATCACATTTTAGTCATTATCACAGGTAGCTTAGCTTAAAAGGTATAAGCTAAAATTACCCAATGCTGTTATTAGGGTCTCCTATTTAGACAAGCAAATTACTAGCCAATTTCAGATGGGCCTACAATGAAACGAGAGACAGCCCTAGGGCTTAGGAAAATGGAGACAGGAGAAACATAAATAACACTCAACAGACAGCAGGCCCAAGGCAGAGGGCTCCTCTGACCATGATGGCAAACATTTGTCAACTGATATTTATCAATTGGTGGTTCCTCTTAATTGTTGATGATGCTCTCCTCAGGAGGCAGTTAGTTAAGAAATACTGTTTGTAACTTGAGCTAATAAGCATTATTACCTCATCTAATTACAGATTTCTGTAAAAGCAACAAGGACAGCCAGCCAGAAATTTGCTCACAGGATTGAAAAGATCAAAACATAGAGCAATCAACTCTGGATAATTCCAGATCTGTGTGATAAAGAGTCTGCAAAGTGGGAGCTGGGCAACCTGACGCCATGAAGGACTTTGACCAAGATTCTGGAAAGAGTGACTTGGCAAATAGCCAAATCATATCTTGTTTCAGGGCTAAAGGAACACCCTTTTCCCATAATAATGCCATTGCAACCAAAATAAACTAGAATTACTAAACATGGTGGCAGAGAGTGGTGGCTCCTTTGTCAGAGCCAGCTAGCTTTGTGTCCAAGAGACATCATTTCTCTCTGAGCAAGATCTGAAATGCCTGTAAAATGATAAAAATGCCTTCCTCCTTGGCTCAGAGTGAGAATTAAGTAAGATTATCGATATCAAACCTTTAGCATAGTGTCCAGCACCATGATTAGTCAGTAATGCTATTTATCTATCTATCTACCTACCTCCCTACCTACCTACCATAATCATCACTCTCAGTAGTAGCAGAAGTCAGGTTAATGAATTTACAAAAGCTACGGGAGTCTGACTATATTATAAACCAGACCCACATATGGATTACATCAAGATTTTTGCAGCTAGGAGCCAAACCTTTCTGATATAGAGAACCCAGAAATAACCATAAGCTCCACAAACGCTTGGGTCAGTGAAAATATACTGAGCTGTTATGAGGCACAGAACAATTATGGGCTGGTATTTTTACCCACTTGGATCCATCTGCACTCAGTCACCAGCACAATCTTTTAGAATTACCACACTACACCTCCTGTTCTTCCATCCCTCTGACTCCTCATTGCTGAAGGTAAAAACATAACATCTTTTCATCTACAAAATGGCTTTGTATGGACTGGCCCCTGGCTTCTTTTCCAATCTCCTTCCACTCCAGTTTATTTATGCTCCTTAGGGTCTACCCACCCATCTTCTTTTAGTGTTTTGAAGATTTCGGACTCCACATCATAGAACTTTTGGACCTGTGCTTCTCCCTTTGGTGGTCATTCCTCCCTCTCCTCCTCTCCCGACTGGGTTATTACTTCCTATTACATGCCCTCTTGGTGCCATGTTCCTCTACTTACATCTTTATCTGTAAAGCAGTTAATATTGTATATTTAATTGTATGATTATTTGATGTCTGTTTTCCACAAACATTATGAAGGCAGAGGCGATGTCAGTTCTTCCTCATGATTATGTTCTAACAGTTTCTACTGGGCCTAGCACATTGTAGCTGCTCAATAAAAAAACAAACTGATTTGACTTCTTAGATACATAGATAAAGGTCTAGCTGTAAGTTCAGTGAGTGTTCTTTAATTGTTGTTGAAAATATTTTCTTAAAAACCCTTTATTATCTCTAGTTTAAAGTTGCCTGTAGTCTAAAAGGTGGGACAGGACCTAAAGGGAATGAACAAAAAATGATTTTACAAAGTTACAGACAGCAAGAACAGGTGAGAACAGGGCAGACTGAGCAATATCACTGAGAAGATTGAGAAAAATCTGTCTCCGAACTCTCTCCTAAAGGATCTGCAGGTAATTACAATTTGTATTAAGACAGTGTTAAATGCTACCTTTGAAGAAAAAAAAAAAAAAGACTGGGAAGAAGAGAGGGAGGCCATAGAGAGGTAGTAGAGAGGATGGTAGTTTCTAAGGATAACTTTTGGGTGAAGTCAGCAAATGAGGTTTGGATAAAGTAGCTGGTTGGTAGAGAGTCTTTAACTTTTCTTAAGAGATATGAAAACGATCAGGCTGAGTGTGGAGAAGATGATTCCAATACCTGCCCATAGGTTAACTTAGAGAATGAACAACAAAGGCAGAGCCACTAGACTGAAGGCTGTGACGTTAATCCACGCGTCAAATAATGAATACCTAGGCTGAGACAAGATCAAGGTTTTGCAGTAAATGAATCTGAAGAATAATTGAGGGAAATGAATGTTGCAACTTGATGGCAAGCAAGTTGTGAGTAAATGAAAAGGGAAAGAGAAAAATCTGCAAGATTTGTTTTTGTTTTTAAGTCTGCAAGATTTGAAGACTGGAACCCTAGTATGGTGGTGGGATTATAATAAGAAAGAGAAAAATGTGGAGGGCTTTCTGTAATGGAAAAACTGTATCAGATGAGTTGGGGGAGGGAGAAAGATATTTAAAGAAAGATATTAGAGTGACAGTGATAGGAAGGAGAGCTAAAGAGTAGAAATGAAGAAACTGAGTTACAAGGAGTATGTATCGGAAGGTGTCTGAAACCATGAATTCGCATGGTTCCTCCTCAGTGGAAGAGGAGTCTCACCAGGCTCAAGCTGCCCCCACAGCTGAAGAGGGTGAAACAGAAATTACCAGAGAGAAAAGCAAAAGGAAGAGCAAGAAGCACTTGTGTTACAGAAACTACTGCCGAAAGGGAAGTTCATTTGTGATTAAAAATTTTCAAGCTCACTGAAAGCAGTCTTGGAAAACCGTCAAAGGACTTTGGAAGACTTCAGATAACAACAAGTTTGCCTTCTACAGTCTTACAAGATGCCGCACATAGTTTCAGATTTTCCTTGTTTAAAAACACACAGAAGTTTTGAAAAAATATCATCAGTTATTCTGTTCTATGACACTCTTCAATAAAATGTAACCGGAGTTAATTGAAAGTCTTAGTTACATAACACCAGAATTGCTGAATAGTTTAAAGAGTGTTTTCCCAGAAATATTTGTCTTTTGGATGAAACCGAGAATGGAAAGTTTCTGCCTTAAAGGAGAACTTTTGAGAAGGTGAAAAGAAAAGAAAAACATAGATAGTGGAAATATAACTTTAACCACAATTAACAAAAACACGGCAATTATGTTTAACTACCCATACAGAGACACACGAAAACTTAAGAAGAGTGAATTCTGTCACTTTAGAAAGCTGATTGTGGAGTGCATATCAATTAGATAATGTCTTTTTAAAAATCAGAAAATATCTCATGTATTGCCTTTGCCAGGGACAAATTTAGCCAGATCTTTGGTTCTTGTTATTTTCCTGTTAAATTGGCAGAATCAACTCATACTAACCCACACTTATCCTGTTTTGTCTAAGATGTGAAGTTAGGTCTAGGAAATGAAAATGTGTTTAGTTTGAGGTAAGAGGCAGGGGAGGAATCATTACCTTGGTTTATGCAGCTTTTTTTCAATAGGTGGATTGCTGCTGTTCTAGAAAGCTGAGACAGCCCTTATTCCTACTGTGATCCACCCGCCTCCATTTTCTTCTCTCCTGTCTTCCATTTAATGTGTGTGTGTGTGTGTGTGTCTATTTCAGGAATAGAGTGGATTGAGCTTCATCTTGAACCATAGTCATAAAATCTCATAATTTTTCTTCAGAACAACATACACATAAACTCAACAGAAAGGCATTTTAAAAAAATAGTCTGTGGCCACTTGGAGTCAAATAGATAATATATTTCTTGGAGCCAAATAGCTAATATGTTTTACACACTGGAAAGGAATCTCTCCTATGACTTGTCAGGATGCCTTTCTGTGAAGTGTGGCCTGTGCCTCAGGAAGTCGTGTGGCCCTGGCTGAAGGCAGCGTGACCTTGGCAGAAGGACCAGCTGGAATTCTTGGCACATGTGCCAACTCAGGTTGTGTGTTTCATCTTTCCCACTTGAAATGGGGGTTCTCACTGTTGTGAGAAAGACTTCAATTTGATTATTTCTATGAATTTATACCACATTCAAGATGCCGTAAATGGGTTCAGAAAATTCAAGAAGCAATTCCATGTACCTAAAGGAAATTAATTCACTTTGAGTGTAGGTTCCAAGGATCCCCGGGCATAACTGGACCTTCTAGAATTTTGTCATGATGGGGTCAAAAACATCGCCCTAGTATGTTGGAGCAGCGAGCTAGAAATGGCCTGGCTCTGGCCATGAACTCATAGAGCACATATCTGCCAGACCACCCCAGACTGCCTATCTCTGGGTTCATGCAAAGTTATTGTAAACTTGACTCTATTACCGCAGCCATCCTTCTACCCCAACTAACATACCTGTTAAATAGAACAGAACTCAGTAGACATAAGAGAGCATGTAACAGAAGCCTAGGTCATAACATTCTAAAATTCACTCATTCTGAAATGGTTCTAGGCTCTGAAAGGGATCCCTTTACCTACTCATTAACTCATCCGTGCAGTGAATATTTCCTGAGCATCCACACTATATCAGGGGCCGTGCTGGGCACTGCAGAAAGGCTAATGGCAGGATCGTTGTGGTACCAGTCTCATGGTGCCAACAGCTCAGAAGAAGAAACACCACAGAAAGAGAAGTGTGAGGAGACAGGTTGCTACAGGAGTATATAGGTGAGCCGGTGGGATTCAAGAGAGCTTTGCAGAAAAATGGTCTCTAAGGTAAGATCTGAAAGATGAGATGGAATTAGAAACAGTAGAGGATGAAGGTGGGGGTGGGAGAAAGCAATTCAGACCGAGGGGCCAGAACAGGGAAGGCCTGGGATCACAGATGGAAGAGAATCCTAAAGCGTGACCCACCAGTTCACAAAATGCCAAATAGGCTGACACTGTATATTTGTCCTCAAAAAATGAAGTAGTGCTGTTAGCACTAACTTCCTCTAAGAAGTATAATATACTAACTGAATGTACGTCCCTTGGAAACATGAGGTGTGCTCTGCTTTGACTTAAATTATTTTTTTAATTCCCAAAGAAGCAGCAGGTAAATACAACTGTTTTTAATGCTTTTTAACAGAACACACACAAGTAAGTTGCCTGACTGATCCTGGATTTACAGGGAGGGAGACGAACAAGGGAATGAGCAAAGCAAACAGAGAAGAGGACAAGTCATGCGTGGGCTTCCATGGAACCGTTCATACCCCAATTCCACATCAGAATGCCAGTGGGTTCCCCTAGAGCAGCCTTCCTAGCACAGCCCAGGAGAGACTAGGTAGAGGGTTTCTAACGCTGTGTTAGTGCTTGACATACACAGACAGCGGGCTCTCTTCCAAAGGGGAAAGAAAGAGACTGAAGCTGTGAACTTTCTGAGGGAGGTCATCTGGGTACAGGAGATGTCACATCTTTTTCTCAGTCTCTCACCAGCACATTCCATGAGTTGCATTGAAGAAAATATGAAACTTCACCAGTGTAGACTGTCCACTGGTTCTTCTGTGCTGGAGTGGTTTGTTTGAAGTGTTTTTGGCAGTAGATGAGGAAATTATGTACAATTAGTCATCACAGCATGCTCCCCTACTTGCAGATAGAAATATTTTTGTTTTGTGAATCACTAACATTTGCTGTCACATTGCCATTTTTACATATTAGCACCCTTAATCCTCACAACGACCCCTGAGAAGAGAAGCATTCCTACTTCTACTTTAAGACTTAAGAAATGGGGCCTCCCTGGTGGCCCACAGCTTAAATCTCAACACTATCACCGCTAAGACCTGAGTCCAACCTGGCCAGGGAAGTGACCCACATGGCGCAGCAGACCTCTCCTGCCTCGCCTGCTGCTCCCCTCAGCAGTCTATTTCAGTGGATTTGCCTGTTCTGCTCCCCACACTGTCTCTGGCGAATCTTTTTACCTCACCCGCATCTCTGGCTTACACCCCAGTAAGTCTACGCAAAAAAATATTAAATTAAATTTAAAAATAAGACCTAAGAAATGGAAATGTCAAGACTACAAAGACAAAATAAATGCTGAAACTGGTCTTGAACCCAAATCTCTTGACTCCGAATATGCCACTCTCCAAAGAATATTTTTTTTGTACTTAGAACATTTATTTGTATCTTTGCTATTACTTTTATGTATAACATATTTATGACATATGTCACTATTTCATGCCCATTTGTAATGAGAGGTGTGTTCATACTGTTGTCCTTAAGAATTAGGTCCTCACAGCTTTTATGAGGGGCTTATCCTTCTCATCTCCAACAGTGTGTCCTGGTCCAGATTTGCATTGCCTGGCGCAGTGACCCTCAGTCCATTTGGACAATCACAAGGTCAACCCTGTGCTTCAGACTCCGTGCTGGGTGCTGGGCAAGCATTGAGGATCACTAGAACTTAGAGAGCTTTCAAAGAACTTAGGGTCTAAAGGAGGAGAGAGGTGAGTAAACAGGGCCTGACAAGGAGAGCGAGGTGCTACCATGGAGCAGGCACAGGGTGGGCCCTGGCAGCAAGCAGAAGCACCTGAGCAGAGTCAAGGTGTCAGGATGCCTGGAGCTAAGACCTCATGGGAGGCAGCCTTCTCAGATGAAGAGAGCGGGGAGTGCTCTGTCAGCAAAAGGGAAAGCAGAGCTGAGGCATGGATGCTGAAGAGAACAAAGCCAGATAGACTGAACATTCTGTGTTGGGTCTGAGGGCTGAGGGCTGTGGGAAGGGGATGTTGAGAGATGGGATGGGGGTCGGGTCACGAAGAGCTTGGGAGCAAGGTCAAGAGGCTGGGCATTATTCTGGGGCCACGAGGCCATAGGAGGTTCACATGGTCATTACAAGGGAAACCCTGTATCTTCAAAAGACCTGCCCACAGCGATGAGAAGGACTAGAGCCGCATTGCCCCTAAAAATAAATAGGGGGCCACATGCGTGATTTTCACTTTCTGGAAGTCACATTGTAGAGGAAAGACATAGGTGAAATCAGTATTTTATTAACTAATTTTAATCACATTGTTCCTTTAACCCTCAGATTTAGAAAGACGAGGAGAGAAGATTCAGGAAAGAGAAAGGCAGGAACTAGTTTTGAATGAAGACTTAAAGCATCAGTTCATTTTACACACTAGGATCAAAATAATCTTCCTGAAATAGACCTCTAATTAAAACAGTCCCTCGTTTTAATGTTTCCATTCCCCCCTACCTTTTGCCAACCAAAGAAGCCCAAACCCTCCGGCCAGCAAGGCCCTTGCCTGTTCTCCAGCTCTGCAGCCTCCTGCCACACAGCTGCCTCTTTGCTTCCACCTGCAGCTCCATCATTCTCGACCAGTCGTGACCTGATGCAGAAGGACTGGAGAGCGCTCTGCTCGGCCCTGTGCAATGGAACCACAACCATTCTTGCAGCTGGGCAGGCCCCGCTCTCCAGGTCTGACTCTGGCTTGGAAATCTGCCTGGTCCCTCTGGGGTGGGGGCCCTGCTCCTTGCTTTCCATTCCATTTTTCCCTTCTTCCAGAGCTTGGAAATCTGCCCATAAAGCTGAACTTATGGCCGGAGCTTGCTCACTGTAGACAGACTTTCTTGCTCTCTGTCCCTCATAATATTTCTAAGTGCCACCTGCTCTTAGGACTCCTGAAACAGCACCTACCCTGCTGGAGAGGTGTCACCCACTGTCCAAGACCAGCTCCACCTGCCTCTGCCACCGTGTTCCTCCACACAGCCCTTCTGATGCCTCTTTGGCGCCCCAGATACTCCACAGCTCCTGCCTCCTCCCCATGTATGCATGGAGCCTGTCCCTGTCTTGGGCAGAGAACCAGGCCATTTTTCACAATATCTTAAACTGTGACAATGGGCACCCAGGCCCTGCGGATCAGAGCCCTGCCTACCAGTGAAACTTCTTTGTCTCCCTGAGGACCCCTCACTACAGCCAAAATAGACACATCCCTCCTATTATGTCCCACGTAAAGACCTCCCTGATTTACTCCTGTCAACCATCCAGACTGGAAATGTCTTCCTCCCACTCTACTCCCACTTACCGAGGCATGCTTAATAAATATGAAGCCAAAAAATAGGACAATCCAAAATGCCCTCTCCATTCTGACTAGAAATTTCATCTCCCTCCTCTGAACTCCTGTGGCTCATTTTCTGGATTTCCATTATGGATTTGATTGCACTTTTCCTTATTTTAAATGCCTTATCTCACTAAGAATATAAATAAACATCTTGGGAATAAGATCCACATCTGATTACTTAGCAAAGCAAACTAGCTGGGAGAAAAGGAAAAAAGGGACAGAGAGATTTGGCTCAATTTTGCAAAATGAGTAATGGTCTATTGAGGATTGTAAGTGGACAGACTCCCACTGTCAAGTGCCAGCTGAGAATCCCTCATCAAATCATCCCTGAAGAGTGGGGGTGAGAAGCCTGTCCCCGTGGACGTTAGGAAGTGTGTCCAGAATCCCTTAGGTAATATATTCTATATACATTCTCCAGTTTCTTCCCTTTTGTCTCTCCAGTTATCTCTTGCATCTCCTCCCCCTCTTAAACACCCCCCTCCTTGAGTCTATCTGGAATCCCCCAAGTTCCACCCCAAAATTTGATGGTTCCAAAAATGAGAGCAGGGATAAATCAGTCACCTGGTTCATATTCTTTCATCTTCATTTCTGCACCTACTGGGTCTAAAGCTCTGGGAATAGGCACAGCAGCCTCCGCACAGATAAACAGAAATTCAAGGACCCTGGGGACTTCAGCTGTGCCATCTCTTGGCTCTCTTTTGGAAACACAGTGTCAATGGGAAAAGTACAAGTAGGGAAATCAGACTGAGAAGTGCCTCTGTTTATGATTACGGTGGGCAAAACTGATTCTTGCATCCAGTATAATATGCAGCCTCTCGATCCCTCTACAGCTGAGATCCCTCCTGCTGACCTCTCATTATGCCACCGTCTACACCACAGTGTGATGGCAGAAAGCTCAGCAAATTATGCATCCTTATTCTGCACTCATTTTCCAGCTTTTCTCTTAAGCGCTCCAGATACTTTAGACAAACAACTTCACCAAATCCTTATGCAGTGGCTGGAGTACAAAGCTAACAAAAGTAAAATATTTATAATCCACCCACCCTAACATCTGTCCCACCTATATTATTCTGTACTGTTAGACATCTGAGTGGCGTATAGGTCCTCTCAACTGTAAAAACATATAGTATCAATCTTTTTTTTTTAAGATTTATTTATTTATGCATACAAGCACTGGGGTACAGGCCAGAGGTATGGGGGGTGAGAGGATTCACCACAGAGAGCGGGAAGCAGAACAGGCAGATCAACAGAAGTACACTGCTGAGGGGAGCAGCGGGCACAGCAGGAGAGGTC
>JAGFMF010011659.1:6055494-6069971 GCA_019455555.1 Galemys pyrenaicus | reverse complement strand
CCCCTCCCCGGCCAGCAGCAGGGATTGAACTCGTGCTGCAGTGACTGCGGTTTGCTTCATAGTGCGTTGCTTAACCCACTGCGCCACCAGGGAGGCCCATATAGTATCAATCTTAGGCCATGAGAGCTGAAGACCCAGTGGAGGGGCAGCCTATGAGGTAGACTGACATCAGAACTCAGGTTTTATGAAGAGTTTAGCTATGACTAAACATGCTTCAAAGTGCTTTCAAGTGGTTAGTCACCCCTCCCTGCTTCCCTGTCTGAGGCTATAGGCACAGAGTTTCTTTAGAAGCATCAAAGCAGAGTCACTCTTGCCTCACTGATGGGCTGTGTTAAGGTGACAAAGTCAGTGATAATCTCCCCAGACCCCAAGACTCTGGGTTGAGATGACATACTAAAACCTGTCTTCTAGATGCTTTTCCTTGCATGGGAACCCTGGTGCCCTTATGGCAGGTGTGTGGGGACAGAATGCCATCAATGCACAATCCTTACAATGGGAACCCACAGCCAGAACAAGTTTAAATTAACTTTTAAGGTATAGGACAAGAACTAGTCTATTTACTGGCTTCAGGCAGGAGGAAGACGATAATGTGGGCATTTTGACTATTTCAGATGTCAGAATCTACACAGAGCATACTTCAAGAACAAAATGAGTCTTATTGGTGGTGCTTATGATATAATGTATACAGATGTTGAATTATAATACACTACACCTGGACATCATGTAATGTTAGCAACTAATGGTACCTCAACAAAAATGAAAAACAGAAACCAATGACACAAGCCTGTGAAAACATTCTATTTCTTTTTATTCATAATAGATTTTTTATGCTCTTGAGACAAAATGGCCTCTTCAGAGCACAGATGGCAATGTCCATCAAGGTCTTTGAACAAGTAATGTGGACAGGAATATACCCTATGAATATATCTGGAACATTTCAACAGTGGTCACTGAAGCATTAAATTTTAAAATGAACCATATGTCCATTAATACAGGGACTGGTTGATAAGAATGGAATACCAAGTAATGAATGATGACTATGGATTGATTAAAAGAATGAGATGGATCTGTGTGTGCTGAGACAGGAAGATTTCAAAGACATCCCAATATCAAGGGACAGGTAATGCAGGTACAGGACAGTACCCTTTATGTGTTAAAATACACACACATATATGGAGCTGAGTGCATAGCTATATTCAGATGGTGCCAAAAAGATACTCAAAAATGGTGATCAATAATTAACTGTAAATGACATTTAAGATAAAGATTAGGGACCAGTTTAAATTTCTTATTTGTACTCCCCAGTGTTAAAGATACTAATAAATATCCTACAATTATTCTGAAGGGTCTCTAAGTTAGTATCTTCAATAGCAAATGGAATGTAATGACCAAAGAGGGAAGAAAAAAGATTCTTGGCAGATAGATCGCTAATACCCTCAGCCAGCAAAATAAAGAGGAAGTATTCTAATCCCCATGGAGGAAGAAGTTGGCCTCTGCAAAAAAATGTGTGCTCTGTGTTTAGGGTGGAGGAAGAAGTGGAAAGAAGAGTAATACTTGCCTCATCTGGATTTTTAATTGAATTGAATTTTTTATACTTATTTTACTCTTGGTAAAAGAAGGTGGATGAGACAAACTTGCCCTTGCCTGAGAATATGAGGGGCCAAAATGTGGCTCCCAGTTGTCCAGAGTCAGAGAACTCTTTCCTTTTCCCCACCCTGCTGACCAATCAGATGCCTTCAGAAAGAGGGGCTCCAGGGAATGTTGACAAAATCTACTTAGCAACAGATCTTGAGTGTGAGGAATATAAACCAGCAGCAGAGAACGGGCCTTTAAGAGCTGCTGGTGGCCTCTTTTCTGCTGAGCAACATGACTCCTTTGTTTTTTTGGGCCCCGGAAGGAAAAAAAAAAAAACTTTTTACTTTTGCATGCATCCTGCACTGCAATCCCTTCCATGGTAGCACTGGTGTGGCATATGCAATTGTTTATCCAGACAGTGTAAAGAGATGAGACAAGACTGACTCTCAGAAGAGTCCCCTGCACTCAAAGTCTCACCTGCCACACAGTTTTTGTGGGTGACATGCATGGACACTTTATACCTGCCAAACCCTGCCTCTGTGGCTTCCATTACTAGGCAAGTTTGTCGATGTTTATTTGAGTAATATATCCACTGGCATTGGCCTAGATACAAATAAATCCTATGAAATAAGCATGACTTTAACCTTATTCTCTGAGACCTGACAGTGATACCAGGGCAATTCCCAGTCCCAGGACAAGCACTGATTCTTCCCCTCCACTCACTCAGCATCCAGCCCTTTAGCACTGGGGCACAAGAGGTCAGCAAAATTGTAAACCTTGGTGGGTGATTTCTAAATGCTGGAGCTTCTTCAAGGAAATGGACCTCTCCTCAGGATAGGTGACATCAGCCAGTCACCACACAGGGCAAATCAGGTCAAGGTCATGAGCTTATGGACTCTGAGAGCCAATTTGCTTTGATCTATTTCATGACATTCTCCTTTATCCTTCCACTCAAACAGCTGCTTCAAAAATGGATGCCCTTCATAGCGAGGGGAAGAGATCCAAGAGAAATAGATGTTTTAGTTCACATTTATCATGATCCTGGAAGAACGACACAAAGCATATTAAAAACATTAAAATTACATCACCTGGTTTTGTTCCAAAGCATTGAGGAATAATAACACCAAGAAGATCTCAAATTGCTGCACAACTGCTGGACTACTCATCAGACAGAAAATTGCCACAAGTGCAGAGAGAGCTCATTAGGGCTGTCACACTAACCTTGAACTCATTTTTCTAGTAAAACCATTCTTTAAAGAAAATCATTTCCTTTAACATATAAAGAATATTCTAGTTGTTTACAGATTTGCATCCCCCAGGAGGAAACTGGAATCAAGATGAAGTCTATGAAATCTATGTCCTTTTCCTCTCATTAAGTGTTTTATATAAAATCTTAATGATCCCGAATATTACTCATTAATACTGAATCAGCATTTTAGTCACTATTGGAGTAGAGCATTTTACCACACTAACCAGAAATTGGTTTTCCCTTTTAAAAATTGACAGTTCTTCCAATTGCCCCAGTTCTTCCCTCACAAATATGTTCTCCACCCACACACTATACAAAAAATTCCTTCTCTTTTTCCAATTAGGTTACAGAAGCCAACATGAATGCTATTGATTAAAAGAAGTAAATTCATAACTGAAGAAAGTGTTTTTCTTCACACCTCTACCTCTCTCCTTGTTTTCCAAGTTTCCAACACAATCCCTAAACATAATCAAGATCTGAAATGCCACATACACTAATATCTGAAGCAAGCACTATAAAGACCTAAAATTAACCTCCCGAAGACTCACACTCTCACTTTGTTCCAGAATTAGCTTTGGGGGTCATCTCATACTATCTCGAAATTGGAGTGCCTCTATAGTGTAAGTCCTCTGATGTAGCCTTATAAGAGAAATGTTTGTAATACTACAAATAAAAGTCACCATTTTTAATCCCTGACCCCAGAAAACGGCTAG
Organism: Galemys pyrenaicus; assembly: GCA_019455555.1. Lineage (NCBI taxonomy): Eukaryota > Metazoa > Chordata > Mammalia > Eulipotyphla > Talpidae > Galemys > Galemys pyrenaicus. The sequence continues at coordinate 6,066,434 of JAGFMF010011659.1, read as the reverse complement.
TTAGACACTCCCTTATTGGTATATGAGTCTATCTTCTGGGGAGGAGGGAATCTCACCTTCTCTGTTCCTTCCTACCACCTACAAATGTAAGACAGAAAAGAACCTACAGGAGATTCCCAAATCCAGCAGAATCAGAAATGCAGTTGTATGAGGCTGGATCAGGCTTTTCTCTTTCAGAAATTGTCCCACCTATCAACAATCATTTGCTTTCTGAGAAGCCTGGAAGCCAGGTGTCAAGGGAAAACACAGTTAATTCTCTAGAGGTTGAGCACTAGGGAAGTATGTCACCCTCTTCAGTGAGACTTATGCTGAACATACATATCTTGATCCAAATCCTGAGACACGTGGTTGAACCATGGATGACATACATCAAATCGGGCTGAGGACAGAGAATCAGGGATATGGAATCCAAACTGTTTTTGCATCCTAGAATTTCCATTCTCACCAACTTTTTTTCTACATAAAGGACAGAGACATGGCATATAAGATGCCCTAAATTCCTCCAAAAGCATCAAGGATTAGATAAGCACATAATTTTACTTAATGAAACTGCATGATATATAGTTTTCCCCTTTATTACTTGTTTATGACATCACTAGGAAAACACTTATAGTCTTTTAATGTCTTCTGTCTCCTTTATCTTGACATCCCCTGCTGCTCTAGAGCTTACCTTCCTCTTCCCCATTCTATGGTATAGAGTTCGTTTTCTTCCATACTGTGTAATTCTAAACACAGTCTCTGCCAATAACCCTAAGCTATTGTTGCATCATGCTGATTGGCCCCAGCTGTGCTGTGTGGTGGTTAACCCACACTTATAACAGGGTCTCCTTAGGTCTTCCTCTGAGAACAAGATTCTACATATTCATCTGAAAGTCAGAACCAGTGGGATAAAAACTGAGCCAAAAATAAGTAGATGCTCCCTTGAACTATTGAGCACATTAAATGAGGAAAAAATATATATTCAACAGCAGCAAAGAAAAAATGCTACCCAGAGTCGGAGCTAAAAGATTTCCTTGGACAACTGTAACAAGTGATTGCTAACACCCCCAGTTCCAAATGAAATGTTAATTTTCTCAATGCTGATGGGGGAGGGAAGAAAGAGGCCGATCAAGGCAGGGAGTAGAGGAAGGGAAGACAGTCATCAAGAAGAATTCAAGTGATGAAAAAAGCTTAGTCTTTGAAAACCTTGAATAACTGTGAAAAAGCGAGTGCGTGGAGCAGCCATTGGGAATTAAGAGTATAAGGATGATGTTATTCTGCAACTCTGAGCAAATCACAATCCTGGGTCATTAGTTTTCCTATCAACTCCTCTGAGGAGTCACAGGCCAGGTCACCAGATGGTTTGTGTATGTTGAATTGTCTGGCCTGTTTATTTTCCATTACGAAACCACATGTAATGGTCTTGTGTCGTCCATAACCAGATATAGTGCAGAATGTTGACGAGAGCAATTATCCTTCTTCATCTCAGCCCCCGGGTAACTGTTTCAGATTCTCCAAATTATATTCCATTTATCCTAGTTCCATAGGATAATGGACAAAGGCCACAGCTCTTAATAACAGGAAAAATCTCCTCGATTGTAAAATTATTTATTAGTTTCAAAACCTCTGGCTAACCTCAAGATTGGGGACACAAACAAGATCCATCTGATGCAAGATGATATCAGCAGTTGAAAAAAATATGACAGGGGTAACTTTTCATTACAAAGTTCACCTACATACAAGTCAGGTCTCCAAAAGTTATCTCCAGGTCTGTGTCACTGTAAGTCCAGGACATTAAATAAGCCACTGCTAGTCACTCCTGGTGCTGGAGGCAAAAATGGTATGATGTGACTCAGAATGCCTTCAGATCATCTATGGGTGCTTTTAGGTTGAAAATGTGTAGGAGACAGAATTGCTATACCCGTTTCATTACTTAAAGTAGTTACGGTGAACAAATTTCCAGTAAAAACAGCAGTAACATGATTTCAGGCTCCCAGGAAAACAAAGCATGTCATCTGATTTGAAGGACGTAACTCCAGTTCATCAGCACCAACATTGGTACAGAATGGAGGCCCCCAACGGTGGCAGATGGAAGACCTGATGACTAACTGCAGTTATGAAGCTTCCATAGCCCTTCATGATCTGACCCTTCCCCTCCCCCCACACCTCCTAGCTACCTACCTTGAATGCTATCTTTCATCTCCTATGCCCTCCAAGCTCATTGCAAGGTTTTCACATGCTTTCCTCCTTGGAGTGCAAAGGACTTCCCTCCCCACCCCCAACTCTTGGTCTAGTTGACCCTATTTCTTCTCCATGTCTCCTTTTATAAACCACTTACTACTGCAACACATTCATCACTTGTTGTTTACCCAACCTCCCAAATTCAGGCAAAATGTGCTTCATAAATGCTTTCTTAAAGCTTTCTATTTCTCCTTAGTTACCCTGTATGATGCTTTAAAAAATAATTGTCTTTCCCACTGAGCTGTAAGCTCACAGGTAGGGATTATATCAGTCCTGTTTATAGTAGTAATTCAACAAATATTCAAATATTTTTGAAAAGTAAATGACTTTTTTATCATGAAATAGTAAATAATTCAACTCAGTTATTTTAGATGTTTCCTTTATTTAATAGTATCTCTTATTTTATCTAATCCTTTTGTTCTAATGTGTTTAAGTTTTAGAATTATAAAAGATACAGGAAAACACAAATGCATATGTAAAATTAGGTTCATGGTACCACCATCTAGGAGAGACCAATGTTAACCATTCTTTGCAAGATAATTTCAAAGAGGGCCTCCCTGGTGGCGCAGTGGTTTAAGCATCACAAACTGCAGCCACTGCAGCATGAGTTCAATCCCTGCTGCCGGTCAGGGAGGGGACCCACATGGTGCAGCAGACCTCTCCTGCTGTGCCCGCTGCTCCCCTCAACAGTGTACTTCTGCTGATCTGCCTGTTCTGCTCCCCGCTCTGTCTCTGGTGAATCCTCTCACCCCCCATACCTCTGGCCTGTACCCCAGTGCTTGTATGCATAAATAAATAAATCTTTTTTTAAAAAAAAGATAATTTCAAAGAGCCAAAACTAATAATTTTGTGGTTAATCCTGAGTTAACTAGAGAGAAAAAGGGAAACAATATTATTAAGCCCTTGCTATGTGCCAATCATTGTTCTAGAGGGTTCATACTCTAGAACAGTGCCAAGGGCACTGTCACTGTCAGACTTTATAAATGAAGAAGACAAGACGCAGTATTAACTACTGACCAAGACACTACCTTCAGGGTCATGACCACATTCAAACCAAATTCTGTGTAAATCCCAAATCCACAGGAATTTCCCCTTTCTTATCTGGTTCCTCAGGTCCTAACCATGTCTGGAAGAAACCTGTACTTTTTGAGTCAAAGAATGTGCTTTCACAGATGTTATTCATCCATTCATTTTTTTTTTAAAGTCAATTAAGGGCCTACTATGGACCTTGTGCTTTTATCTCATAAATATTCAGGAAATTAAATTAATCATGGCACTTCACTCACAAGCATTCTGGTTAATGTAGCCGAGAAATGAGACATTAAGTGACAGCATAACGCCTTGAAAGTCTCTTCCACTGCAAAAGAAACTTGCAGCCACCAAGGCCTTGAGGAAAGAGCATTAAGGGCCTGAGTGGTCCCCCACTGGCTCAGGGTGACAAATGACGAGGCTACATTCAAATAGATGGCCCCGATAGCTTCTGCTGCTTCTGTCATGACTATGACAGAGTGGCTGGCTGTCAAAGACTTTACAAGGTGACAGGTTATTTAGAGATGTATTAAAAATTGGCCATCGTTTAGGGTTTCCATAGTGTCTTATATTTTTGTTTTCACAATAAAAAAAAGAAACCTAGTGATGAATAATTTGGCATTTTCCTCCATATATCTTCTCAGTTCACATCTAAAATTCTTATAACTGTTTAGCAGTCCGCACCTATTTGGCTCTACAGCTCAGGTGTGATGTAGGTAAGTCCCTGTACTTTCTTTCTGGTTCTCCTTGCCTCATTTCAAAATGGATGCATATTTATAATAGGTAAAACTTGGAATCAACCCAAATGCTCAAAAATGGATGACTGGATCAAAATAAATGTGGTGCATATACACAATGGAATATTATTTAGCAATCAAAAAAGATAAACTAGAGCTATTTGTAGAAATATGGATGGAACTTGAAGGGCTTATGCTCAATGAAATAAGTCAGAAGGAAAAAAGAAAAATGGGCTCCCTTATTGGAGGAAAATAGAGGATCAAAAAAATAATAACATCAACAACAACAAAAACATGACAACAAGACAATGAAAATAAACAGCTACAAAACTGAGACATTCTGCAGGGAAGAGGGAGAGATTGGGATCAAGGCAGTGATAGGAAGAGCACAAGGGACTATGGTGACGGTGCACAGGTGAATTGGTGGTGGGAATTCTATGGGAACTACACCCAGAAAGTAAAGCAAACATTAGAAGAAAAAATAAACAAAAGGGGGGGGTGCTTTCCATGTCCAAAGGGGACTGTCTGTCCTTGTATGTGTACTCACTGTCAAGGCACTTCCTACATTTCTTCCAGTAAGTTCTGAATGTTTGGGACTCACTCACTTTTTGGTGACATATTGTCAGCAATTTGGATTTCTCTTAATAAGTTATAGTATTTGTGGGCTGTCATTTGAAATCCTGGCTCTTCTAGCTCTCCTAGATATGCCACCTTCACTATTCCTTAAAAATAACTTCTCCACCCATGTTGATATAGTAGGATTTTTCTATCACAAATGTTTCCAGTCTTTTTGCCATTTTTAGTTTTCTTGATCAACGGTTTGACTTTGAAACAATTCATATTTGTTCTTGCATTGTATCCATGCTACTCAAAGTCAATGTTTTGAGGCAACAATGAGCTAGTTTGTAAGCATAGTTTGAGCATAAGGGTAAACAAGAGTGGGCAGAGAGATTATTTTGCTTACTGAAACTCTTTTCATCAAGCCATTCACTTTTATTGTCACTATATTTTTACCATATGCATATGTTATATATTTCTCAGAAATCTAGTAAAATGGTAATTGGTCCTATCATTAGCAAGTAAAAGTCACAGACTAAAACATATGGTTCTGAGCCTTGGATGTGAACTTTGATGACATCAAAGAAAATACCATTACTCCCCAGAAATTGTATCACTTGGGTGTTTTTCTTAGGGTAAAGCATCAACATATGAGAGAGTTGTTAATCTGTCTCTTCCTTTGTTCACTCATTCACTCACTCAACAAACATTTCAACACTGTAGTAATATAGCTTTGAGTAAGATAAACACAGTTCCTCATTTTAAGTGCTCAAACTATACTGGAAAAGAATATCAAATAAGCACTTACCCATTACCTACCTCATACACAGGGGAGAGGGGAGCAGAGCTGATTGGTTCTGAGACATCTGCTTGTGCCCACACCCCAGCGATTAACATATCTCACACCACACTATGTAGTTGGGCTTGACAGTCTTCCTCCCTGAAAATCACCTTGTAGGAACTTCAGTGAGGAGTTTTTAGGTTCACCACACAGCTGTATCTGCCATTTCAAATTCTCAGGCATTTTAAGCTGTAGGAAGGAACTGGAAGTGGGTGGGTCCTCCAGAGTATGCGGGAAATCTTGAATTCAGGCAGGAGGGGTCAAAAGCAATTGTACAACTGGTAGACCAATGTGGTGCGACACGTGTTTCCTCTCCCTCCATCCTGTGTATCCATTCCATAATAATAGAAGTCTGCATCTATTGGGTATTATGTAGTGTTCTAAGCACTTTACATACTGTAACTCAACTAGTGTCTATGACAACCTTATTCATATACCCTTTTCACAGATGAGTAACCCCTCACTGAAGTTCCTACAGGGTGATTTTCAGGGAGGAAGACTGTCAAGCCCAACTACATAGTGTGGTGTGAGATATGTTAATCGCTGGGGTGTGGGCACAAGCAGATGTCTCAGAACCAATCAGCTCTGCTCCCCTCTCCCCTGTGTATGAGGTAGGTAATGGGTAAGTGCTTATTTGATATTCTTTTCCAGTATAGTTTGAGCACTTAAAATGAGGAACTGTGTTTATCTTACTCAAAGCTATATTACTACAGTGTTGAGACGTTTGCTGAGTGAGTGAATGAGTGAAGTGCAGAAAGGTTAAGGAATTTGACAAGATCACAGAGCCAGTCAGGTTCCAGAGTCCATATTCTCAGTTCTCTTAAATTTTTTCTTTTCAACCAATATTTATTAAGCTCTTATTCTGTGCCAGACACTGTAAATAATACTGGACACATGCAGGTGATTATAGCAGAGGCCCTGCCCTGAGGCACTTACAGTCTAATTCAGGAAACAGTAATGAACGGACAAACACACACTAGACAAGCACAGGCATTATGGACACACAGGACCAGAGGGGTCAGGAACATCTTCCTTGAAGAGGGAACATTCAGGTACCTTCTAACACCAACACTGAAATTTATAAAATTTTTGCTATCCTGTGTATTCCCCTTTCATTTTGGCCATCAAACTTATTAAAATTGTAATGTTATCACTCACATAGTTTTGAACCACTAGGCAACCTACGACTCTAATAACAAAAGCCAATGGAGAAAATAAAAAGATACCAAATATGAATGCTGGACTAGTGGCTTCTCTGATAATAGGTGTGTACTCCTTGGTATTAACACGTTGTTTGGTAAGCAGTATCTCCTGGCCCTGGAAAATTCTAATGTGACTCTGGCATGCTTGAAGATCTAAGGGAGCAACAGGAGTTCAGGGAATGGGTGAAAATGTCCAGATTCCAAACAGGCTGCTCACCATTAGACCCTAATCAGTAGCTTGTGGTATGTGGAGCAGACTCAGTTCTGCTGGAAAGAGAACTACAAAGAGTTTAGCAGAGTTTGGGGGTTCCGTTTAAAGAGGAGGGAGCCAAGGGCAGATGTAGTTTCCATGAGATACAGAGATGATTCTGCAAAGCTGCAGTGGAACCCCAGTTCGTACACACTTGGATGATGATTTGAGGAGGGAAAATGCTATCCCCAGTGAACACAACCTGTCCCCACTAGACACTGCAGAGCCAAGCTCTGGGATAGCAAGATTAATTCTATGTACTGAGCTGAGCTTGCGTTCCTGGCCGGGATTAGTTGAAGTCTGGGCAGGGAAGCCTAGAATCAGATTAATTTACACCATTTGACAGCTTCTTGAAGAAATCAGAGAATAGGGCCTCCCTGGTGGCGCAGCAGGTTGAGCCCCGCACTGTGAAGCATCCGCACAGCAGTGCGTGTTCCATCCCCCACCAGGGAGGGGACCTACATGGCCCAGCAGACCTCTCCTGCCTCGCCTGCTGCTCCCCTCAGCAGTGTGTTTCAGTCAGTCTGCCTGTTCTGTTCCCAGCTCTGTCTCTGGTGAATCCTCTCATCTCCCGCGACTCTGGCCTGTACCCCAGCTCTTGTATACATAAATAAATAAATCTTAAAAAAAAGAGAGAGAGAAAGAGAGGTCAGAGAATAAAATGAAGAAGGACACTTGAGTTTGAGGCTTGCCATTTCCCAGCTATGCATCTTTGGGCATGTGCCTTAACATCTGATCTTCAAAATCATAATGAGTAAAATAAAATGTACCTAAGAACTGCATGCATTGATAAATATCAAAGTGCCAAGTACAGTTCTTGACAAAATGATATTTTCTCACCCTTACAGACACCAGCTAAATAATATTCAGTCTTAATATTCTATTTCTCACCACTGACAGTAGGTCTACCTTACTCATCTCAGGGACTGGTGCTTCAAAGTGTTTTTATATATTGATAGCTTCTTAGGCAGGATTTTTCTATCCCGTTGCCTCTTAAAATTGGTGGCTGAGAGAAAAAGTAATTCATTTGGAATCATAAAGAACCCTAGCTCTGGGGCCTCCCTGGTGACTTAGGGGTTAAGTCTCAGCCCTATCACCTCCTCACCTGAGTTGAATTCAACCGCTGACCAGGGAGCTAACCCACAGGGCTCAGCAAATCGCTTCTATCTCCCCTGCTCAGTGTATTTCAGTAGATCTGCCTGTTCTGCTCCCCACTCTGTCTCATGAATCCTCTTACCCCTGCACCTCTGACCTGCACCCCAGTTCTTCGATGCATAAATAAATACATAAATATTTTTTAAAAAACTTTAGCTCTGTCATTAAACCACAGACTTGAAGTTACACAAAGAGTTAGTTCTTCAAAGTTTAGTAGAATGCACTCACACTGCTTATCCAAATTGTCACCAAGTTTTTTAATTCCCTCTTCCAGTACCTTCGAAGAGTATGATTTAATCGCCAAGTCATGCATGATGAACACATTACTATTTCTTTGTCCAAGAATGGGATATTACAGTGTGGGGCCCCCTGTCTTAGCTGCATCGAGAGTATGTCCAGTCTCCGCACAGTCATTCATGAGTTTATTTTCATACAGAGAACATCTCTGTTCCATAGCCACAGAGAACATTGCTTTTCTTGGCAACCTTCTCACAGTGAATGTACAACACTGAACACAGATAAATCCAGAGCATGGTGGATGACTCAGAGCAAATTTAATCAGCAGTGCCAAAGGGAAGAAAGAAATTGCCACCTCTTAATTCTATCCAATGGTGAAGCAGAGATTTTAGTTGTTATTGTTTTTAATCCAGAGATGGCAGCATGTTGGTGAATGTCACAATTTAAAGACATGACACATTACTATGAAAATCATGAAAATGATTCATCCACCACTCATCAGATATTTATTTCAACATTTTCCATCCACATACACTTTACACAATTATCGATTTATTTAATAATGTTCCCCTAGCTCATTGTTCATTTTCTAACATCAACTTTATTGAGGCATAATTTTCATAGAATAAAATGTGTCCATTCAAAGTATGTGTGTGAGATGCATATGTATGTATATATACATCTTATATGTGTGTGCAAGATATATATATCAGATATATATACATACATACATATAATAGTCTTATATTCTGCATTTTGACAATATGAAGACTCACATAACCACCATAATAATAAAAAAATATTATTTTATTCATCATAAAAATATGTCCAGTATCCCCTCCACTCCCTTATTGATTTAAAAAAATAAAAGGTGCTAAAATTTTATTCAGACTTTTACTTCTTATAATTGATCCTTCTATAAAGATCTCATTATTTTTGTATTTCTACATTTAGTGTATATGTAGAATAATTAAAATTTACTAATAATAATTACTAATAAATTAAGGTAAAAATACTATTTTAATTTCAAATATCTTTGACAGGCTGATTTGGGCCTAGTCAATATTTGTAAGTGATTCTAAGAATTAAATTGTGAATATTTATGTGTGAGGACTTAATTAAATGTGGCTGAAAATAGTAAAGATTCAGATTATCTAGATGACACTTTCTGATCAAGTGAAATATTTTAAAAGTAATTTTAATAATATATTTAAAAACTGAAGATCACATTTTACTAAAATAATTCATTGAAGGATATAAGACTCTCATTAGGATGGAGTGCACTGATTAAATCCTCCACTAAGAATAATGAAAAACTGTAATAAAATAAAACTAAAAATATTTTCCAATATATTTATAAGTTGGCAAGACATTAAGAACTCTTTTTTTAAAGATTTATTTTATTTATTTATGCATACAAGAATTGGGTGCAGATCAGAGGTGTGGGGGGGGGGGTGAGAGGATTCATCATAGACAGAGGAGAGAACAGAACAGTTGGATCTACTGCAATCTATTGCTGAGGGGAGCAGCAGGCGAGACAGGGGAGGTTTGTTGTGCCATGTGAGTCACCTCCCTGACCAGGATCAAACTTATGCTGCTCATGCTGCAGTGGCTGACTATAGTTTGATAGTGCTGAGACTTAACTCTTGTGCCACTGGAGAGGCCCAACATTAAGAACTCTTAAAAGCCAGAACCTAAACAAAAGCAGAACTCGCAGAGATGAGCATTGAGGTAGCATATATTTAAGGGACACAGGACAAACCAGCTAAACACAAGCTTTAATTCTTGTGACACTTATCTAATGGCCCACCAAAATTCACTTTTTGCCTCCCCTTCCATAATATTGAGTCATCACTGGTAAGTGTCTGCCCAGGCAGAGATTACATTTCTTCACTTCTCTTTCCTCTTATTCCTGTGAGGCAAATATATTCTCAGTGATAGAATATAAACTGATACCATGTAGACCACTTCACTCCTGGCGCAGGAGGGCTAAGAACAGGGTGTGTCATCGCCAATCTTTTTTTTTTTTTGCTCACTGCTAACTGAGCACAGAAGCATCCCAGATTCCAGAGACCGGTGGGATTGCCTGAATCCTTCAGTCATTATGTGGAGAAAAGCTGTCAGAAACACCTATAACAGACTATTATATGATTGAAAAAGAACCGTTACTGTGTTAGGTCATTTAAATTTTAGGCTGTGTTTGTGACAGCATTTGCGTTAATATGACTAATATAGATTGTATTAATTTACAGGACACAAGAAACAATCGACAAAACCCAATGTTGTCTCAAGGGAGAAAATCTACAAGAAATCCCCACTCCATAAATCTACAACTCCAAAATGTTTTTTCTTCAGGAATACCGTGAGTTAGTCATGAAGTACCCTCCATAAGGAAATGTGTTTGTCTTAAGAAAATATGGTGCCAAATAGGGACTGAAAGAAAGATGCATTTCCCCTTAGAATTAAGTACACCCACCCACAGGTTTCCGGTCTATATTCACACTAGGTGTTGTGAAAAACCTCAAGGTAAGCATTCACCTTAAGTGACTTCCAGTTTGACAGTACTCTCATAGGAACTCTCTTACACTGCTGGTGGGAATGCAAGATGGTCTAACCATTATGGAAAGCAGTATGGTGGTTCCTCAGTCTACTAAGAATGGAACTTCCATAGGATCCAGCAATCCCACTCCTAGGAATATACCCAAAAGACA
>JAGFMF010011659.1:6015158-6048475 GCA_019455555.1 Galemys pyrenaicus | reverse complement strand
GATGGTGCACGGGTGAAATGGTGGTGGGTACTCCCTGGGGACTACAAATGATGTCAAATATAACTAATAATAATAAAAAAAAAGAAAGCCATGTTTATCCAGCCATTATAGTAAGCTTTGTGCAGGATCATCAAGATACTAAAAATGGCTCTACCATGTGATCCAGCAATTCCACTCCTAGGAATCTACCCAAAGGATATTAAATCACTGCCTCAAAAGGAAACCTGTACTCCTGTGTTTATTGCAGCACTATTTACAATAACTAAGATATGGAAGCAACCTAAGTTCCCCAAAACAGATGAATGAATTAAAAAAAAGTGATATATACATGATGGAATACTACGCAGCAACCAAAAAGATAAACTCTTGTCATCAGCAACAGGGATGGAGCTGGAAGGGATCATGTTAAGTGAAGTGAGTCAGAAGGAAAAAGAGAATATTGCATGGCTTCACTTACATGTGGAATATAAAGAAACCAAACAAAGGGTAAGGAAAAGGACAAAACTTGCAGCCAGACCATAGATCTGAGGCATACAGCAGAGGAGAGGGAAGGAGAAGGGTCAAAACATGGGAGGAAAGAGCACAAGGGATTTTGTTGAAGGCTCACGGGTGCTGTGGTGATATGAAAATTATGGGGACTGCACTGAGGGGAGAAATAAAATGTATAAAAATGAATACCAATTTAAGAAAATTAAAAATTTAAAAATAAATATTAAAAAGGAGCCAAATTTAATATTCATCAAATATCCCAAGCAGCTGATACTGCAAAATGTGATTTCCTCATTAGTGAACTACAGATTAGTATTCATGGAAATTTCTTCATGGATTGTGCATGTCTGAAAAAAGCAGCTCTTAGGCTCGCATAACCCACTGCTCAAATGGAAATGAGCAGTGGTAAGCCTGCCAGGGGTGACAAGTCAGGGAATTTGTGAAAACTGTCTTCTGTAGCAGAGTCACTTCTCTGCCTCATGTGCTCCATCTGTAAGCCGTGCAGAGCAAGACACCTACTCTCAAAGATGACAAGGAAGCTGCTAACCAAAACCACAGAGTGGTACTCAGACACACACTCTCCTGCTGGGAACCAGGAGACAGAACCTTTACGACTAATGAACAAAGCTTTCCCCTTGAGTGGACGTGCTAATAAATGACACTGACACATCCATGCAAGAAAATAAACAAAGCAGCATCTCATGAAGGTTTCAGTCTAAGAAAAGGAAATTAAACAGGCAAAATGGACACAGGCCAAATTAGTAGGGAAGTTAAGTTCCATTGTTGTTACTGGAGATAAGACTGTAAACAACAAATAATAAATCAAAACAAAGTGGAAAAACTACACAGAACAGTATGGCTGTATCCTCTCTACATTCTGGAAATGCAACTGGATAAACCAAACCACAAAACCCTAGGGCGAACAATGGAACATCTGTAGCGTAATGTAGCCGAGTGACCCCTTGGCTTTTACTCCACTGTCTGCCCACAGCTGCTTTCTCATCTCCACAATGTGGGTGAAAGTTGGCAAATTTTCAGTGTTGGAGATTGAACTCTACTGTGCACTGACTTCTCACAGATCATTCCTTACCCTGTTTAGGGAGAAGTTGCACTTCCAAGTTGTAAACTGTTCCAAATCCCTTGGGGACAAGGCTGGCTCCAGAGAGGCAGTCAGCTCCTATGAGGCTCTTTAAGGAAGCTGGGGTCCTCCACTCTCTCCTAGACTTCATGCCTTTTCACCCATCCTCAGTCCATTTCCTCACTCACAAAATGATGATCTAACCAATGCATGTTGAACTCCTGCTGCACACCACACCCTCTGGGGGTATTTTTCACATTATCTTTCATCCACATGGTAACCTAATCAGTAGATAATGCCATTTTACAGCAATGAAAAATCATATGCACAGAGGTGAAGTAACTTTATCACACTGCTAGGGATTTGCAGAGTTCCCAGGTCCATGCCTTCTCCTACTAGGTCAGTTCAGAAGAACTTTGACCCCCTCCCCCACCCCCGCCACTGCTGGAACACAAAAGTTCAGGTGTCAGTATCTTAGCTAACTGGCTTAGTGGTGCCCCTTGAGAGAAGACCATGTATGATGAGTACACAAGCAAGAGTGGGATGCTCTGTTCTCTAAAGTTCCACTCCACACTTCTTTAAGCAGTTTATGTATTATAGATTTCCTATCCATTTCCTTAAAAAGAAACTTAATGTCTGCATAATGGAGTTACATTTTGTTAAAATTAAAATGGGAGTATATGTAAACCTTCTACCTCATGTGCTAAGTTTTAAAATGGAACTACTGCCTTCTTTCTTTTTTTGTACTGATTTTTTATTTCAATAAAGTACTATTGTTTATATATCCTTATTAATATTTTGACACATTAATATTTTCTCACCTCCGGTGTGGTCACATTGACTCTCCCCCCACCAAAGCACCCAGCTCACCATAGCTCCCACCATAGCTCACCGTGCTCTCGCCTGCTTTCTCACGTTCCCCTCCCGCTCCCCCTCTGCCTCCACCCTCTGCTGGATCCCTCAGATCGATGGTCATCTTTCACGGGTTGGTTTTAAAGTTTGTCTTTGTCTGACACTTTGTTTTGTTTCTTCTCTATGTTCCACAAGGCTTACAAGCTTACATGCAAATACATATGAGATGCAATCATTTAACTTAGTCATGTATTAGTTTGAAATAGCACAAGTTTATGGAAATCAGTTTTGAGAACCATCATCCTAAAATGCCTGATTACCCACAGCAAAACCAAACCATCAATAAATAAAACCCCATTATAATTTGCAAGTGTGATTGAGAAAGGAAACTACATACAAATGCAAATACCTGATTGAAAAACATGAAAGCAAAATATTACTCAAATTAAAAGAAAATTGTTTGAGAATGTTTTTTCTATTTGTAAAAGGGTAATGACCATATACAGACTCTATCATGAGCAGAAAAAGTAAGGGAAGACAAGTCTGATTGAATGGAAGACGCTTTCACCTGACAGTGAGGAACTTGCAGAAAACAAATACTGTGGAAGGGTTTTTGAGGTCACTTGGTCTTCAAATCCTACAGTCCAAACATTCCCACCAAAGCTGGAAAGTTTTTCACTAAGATTCTTTTTCAATTGGGTCAGACCCAAAGACTGTTCTTGCGAATATATATAAATTCTTGCTGTCTTAGAAGAATTTGGGAGCAGTTAGAAATTAATGAAGATGTAATAATTTGTGATTATTAAATAATGTAAATAACTGTGTAATTATTATTAATGGGAAAATATCTAGTTCCTTACATTTATTTCTTTAGAATATGTTTTAAAATCTGTATTTTCTCCTGAAAACATCAGCTCACCATATATATGCCATGCTTATGAGATATATTTAATATATATACAACTTATTTTCTCATTCTTTCAAAAACAGTCAGACTGGAGGACATATGCTTTCTATGGGAAAACCAAGGACGAGGTGATCGTTACATAAACTACAGGACCATTAAGTTCCAAAGGAAATGAGCCATTCCTTGGGGCTGATCTTAAGAATGTGTTACGTGACAACCCAAGAACTCAGAACTGTGCTATTACCAGTGTCTTTTCCTGCAATTTGATAAGAATGATCCACACCAGCCATGAATCTTTTTGAAACATGGCTTTAAGAACAAGTGTGAAGGCACAGTTTCACTGGAATCTGTTATAGAAATCCCCTGCTGGATTTTGTTTGATGGATCAATCTGTACTTGATTGAAATTGACTTTCCTTTTTATCATAGTAAATAGACATCCCTATAAATCAGCACCTTTTTTCTCCTCATTACATGTTTTTAGAAGAAAAATTGTTTATAATTCAGCACCTTCCTGAAATTGTTTGGAATTTCTCTATTCTATTAGGGTCAGGCTTCTCTTCTGCAGATTCCATCATGTGTATTGATAGTATCGGATTTCTACTTTGTTATCTTTGTGCACATGAACATCTGCTTCTGCCTGAAGAAATCTTTCAATTTTTAAAACTAAAATCAGATTTCTTCTAATCTTGAAAATGTCCAGCATTTGCCCAGGTCCAATCTCTTCCCAGGATTACTAGTCTTCCTGACATTTCTTTGCTCCTACCTTCTTTCATCCTCATTATTCTTCCTAATGAGCTGAGGCCCTGTCCAGATAAAACAGATTTGTTTACCTTTACCTCCTACTGTCTTCAACTCTTCCACCCAGAAGTCTATCCCTCAAAAACCACCTTTGTGAGGCTACTGTCAATTCTCTGTAACCCTTGGGCAAATCAATTCATTTTTCTCCACTTTAGTTGCCTCATCTTTAATATAAATAGATAAGCTACAAAACTGCTGAGACTCCTTACAGATATAAAATATATTATGAAGAAAGCAAAACTAATGTGGATTGAACTATTTTTCCATTAGAACTGAGGGATTCACACACTACAAATTAGACAATGCTGTGACTCCTGTGGGTCATTCACACACTGTATCACATCCCCATATTGTGCTTGCGCTCACCATTCAGAATAGGTAATATACATTATTGTACAATAATACAATATCAGCGTGATATTGTAATAGCACATTGGCATTTACGGATATAACATCTGGGTTTTGGTGGTTCAGGAACAATCCTAATCTCTGACATGTAGTCAGCTGTATGTTGGCTGTGGCTTTGAAAATGGGCTTTGGATGTGCTCATCACTCCTTTGCATCCAAATCCTGGTTAGGTGACAGACTTCTTGAACGGTGATGAATGTTGTGGCCTTTACATATTGGGCGACCCAAGAAGGTCTTACAATACAGTATTCCTCACTGCAGTGGTTCACTGTCGTAGTCTCACCAATGTAGACCTTCTGCAAACAGGGAGAGTTCAGAGAGAGATTCCCAGTGCCAGGATGCATTGGTTCTATTAAAAGTTTGTTTCATAGCAATACTGAAGTTGTTTGTGTTTGAAGTGACAGTACATATCAGTGTACTAGCAGGTAAACAGATCCTCCTTATCTCTTCTTCTTTGGAATCTCAATTGCATTCTAGTCCATATAAGGTTACTCACTTAGGTTCTGTGTGTTGCTTTCTTCAACCAATGCTGGTGTCCCTGGCAAGAATGCCAGCTCTTGAGAGCAAAAGCAAAACTGAACATAAATTTATTATATTGCTTCATTTTTTTTAAAAAAAGTTCAGTTGCCTTTTAAAAAAATCTCCATTTTATGTTCTTTCCATTTAAAAGATAAAGAAATGCCACAGGAATAGGAGATTAAGCATTTGACATTCTTACATATTTTGGAACAAATGTCAATCATTGGGCAACCATTTTCAAAGGAATTTTAATTATGTACTGTCTTGCTGAATGCTGAGCAAGATTGCACAATAGAGTCTGGGAGTCTGATGTGACTTTCTCTGAAGGCAACTGTCTCCTGTTAAATGTAGAAAATTAAAGACGTGTAAGGCATTCCTGTTTCACTCAAGTTAACCTTTTTTAAAGACTGATTCAACCGCCCTTCAGACTTTGTATGTACTTTGTCTGACAAGGAACACTGGAGAAATTTTTAATAATAATTTTTTTAAAGAAGAAAAACCCAGACCAAGTTTGTACCCTGTGACCTCCCCCGGAGGCACACTGCTCTTGGCTCAGCAATTCCAGCTCAGCTGGATGACCCACATCAGAACAGCAGCTCCTTCCCAGTCCTCATTAGCTTGGAGTGACCAGGAAACAACTGGGGAAAGATTGGTGTGGGGGAGGGAGAGGCAGCCTGAGCAGAACAGAGGCAAAGATCACGGAGACTTCTTCAGTGTTTATTTCTTCAGTCTATTTCTTCCAAGAGGGAGAAAACTCTAAGAGACTGGGTTTTTATTACAATAAAAAGGTCAGCAATTAAGTTGCTTGAAAGCTTCAAGTGAGATAAACTGTAAATCACATGACTGTCTCAGACTCCACTGTTCATAATGCTGTAGACTTCATCCTTCACTAGTTGGATGAGGGCAAAATGCAAAAACCACTCAGGGAACATCATCCAGTTCAGTAGTGACAGGCTAATTTTTACCTTCACGTTGAAGGCAGCTGATTCAGGTCAGAGCCACTCAATAACGACAGAAGTAAAAGGAAAAACTGCCCCTACCCTCTAGGTGCATTTGGCATTCCCCAGGCCAGGTAGGCATTGACCTTGCACTTCAGAAGCATTGGTTCATCCTCAGAACGGCCTTAGGAGCAGCTCAGCTCAAGGGAGATGGAAGAACGAGCCCTAGAGATTCCCTTGGGTTGTCCTGACCCCAGAGCCCCCACCACAACCCTTTAAGAATCTGTAAATGCTCTGCTTTAATATAGTCCATGTTTCACTGACAAAATTGCATCACATAAATATGGAAACTGATTTCCCAGGAACATGAATTCTTGAAAGGATTCAGAGGTGGGCTTCTCATGGGAGCAAAGCAAATCTCTGACAGTGTTCAGCATTTGTTCAGTTCAAGAAAGGAAATCAGTTGTTTATCAGTTAATGCAACAAAATCATTTTAACTAAACTTCCAAATAGATCAGCTCTTCCACATTTCAGGGTAGAGAGCAGTCTATTCTCCATCTTTTACTCTACCAAAACAGAAAGCTAATCTATTTAATAAAGTCATAAGCTAATGGCAGGTCCCAGTGGAGAAAATCTCTTTCAAGAAAACTCTTCTGGGAGAGACATGTAGGTTAAGCTGCCTTGAGGCCAACCAATCCTTATCCTTTCTCAATCTTTAAACCAAAAGGATAGTATTACATATATTATATATTGTAAATTATTTCCATTTCATTAGCTCAGATAATACTTGTCCCACAAAGGGGATGCTGATTAGTTCAGGCAGTAATGATTATATCTAGTTGGTGCTGCTAAATACCCAGCCACCAATTTGCTATTTAATTAGATGCAGGAAGCTTTATATTCAGCAGAGCACCTTCATTTCCATTTATGTTGTTCCTTCCTTAATCTTGATCTTTCAAAGAGAACTAAATGACCTTAAGTGAGGCTCATGTCAGAGGAATGGGTCCAGTATTAGTGGCTTGGGGAAGGGAGCATTTTTGTGTTTGGTGAGGGTGAGTTCCACCACTTGTTCCCAAGTTTCACTGTCTTCTCATTTTTTTGATGTGTACCTATGATGGCAACCAACTGGTATCAAAAACTCAGTAGCCCCATAAACACGGGAGCACTCAGGGGCATTGGACTCAAAGGGAAATGCACTGGAGATGCTGCTTCCCCACTCCGACTCTTGCACAGATCTTGCGGGCTTATTCCCTGGTGACCTGCGTGCCCAGAGTAGTCCACCTAAAAGAAGTCAAAGCTGCACCTTAAAGAAGTCTAGTTCAATGACTTGAACTTGCCATAGCACAAGGACATTTTCATGAGGAAATACGGATTGTGTTGGTCAGGTCCCACGCATACTGATGAAGATGTAATTGTGCTTTTCGATGATTTTTAATATTTTCAAATCATCTTTTGGGGAACCTGTCAGAACACCCCAACTTCTTTTTATAAATTCCTTGTTGTTTTTTTTTTTTTTGCCATGCCAAAATCTTCAGGGGTGCACCATAGCCTGTGGGTCCCATTTTCAAATGTATGTAGGACGGGCGGCAGCTATTAACTTTACCCTCTGCAGTCCAGAAAGCATTGAGCCCTCACGTGATTTTGAAGTGAACTAGAACATCTTAAGTGTAGACGAGGCTGTTGAAACCCAAATCCTCTTTTCAGAGCTCATACAGGTTTCAAAAATGTATCTGAAGACGGCTTTGCACAGCAATAGCATGAGAGGTAGGGAAGACCCGGCTGGCTATATTAAAGGGTAACTGAAATATTTGAAGCTACTTTTTTTAAATTACAAATATTCCTAGCAGGGCCGAGTCTGGCTTTCTCATCAGGTCCTCAGAAAAATGCCAATCATCTGTCACAACCCTCTGGAAGCTGTAGCCCACGGCTTGAGTCCATCTGCAGGGTATCTGTGTTTGATCCTGTATTAGGTTTTCACTAAGGTTAGGGGTTAGAGTTTTGACAGATGGTGGTGGTAGTGTAATAGGCCCGTTTTATCTGCCTCCTTTCCATATACATAGGATATTGGAGAGCCAAATTGGTAAAATGTTTCCATTTTGATAGCAGCAAATGAGAGTTGGGTGAAATATGGGGTTTGGGGGCTCAGGTGTGACTGGTTTCAATCTATGTGGAATCCTCAGCAGCTGTCTGAGCAGAGAGGTTACTTCATTGTGTCACCATTTCATTCCAAGTAGGTTGCAGTTTCTTTTCTCTTCCTTTTAGTACCCCCTCCGTAAACTTTTACAGTACTTTCCACTTTCTCTATTGTTTTCATTGCCCACAGCTTGACCTTGCTATTTCCAGCAACTGAAGTGGAAACTGAAAGAGACTGTCTAGGATTCAGATCTTCTAATAAAATAGCAATTGTGCAAACATGTAATTTAGCATCTTTGACCTCCTAGCTGAGCAGGCTAAGGGACCCATCTGACTTAGTGTAACAAGATAGTAAAAATTCAGGGACATGATTAGGTTGCTTCAGCCTCACCCAAGATCATGCTGTGCATCCAGGAGAAGGGGAAGTCACTAACATTTCACTTAGAATAGCCTAGTCCCTTTGCCAGGTATGGCAAGCAGACACCAAGGTAAGTAACACTGGCCCTCCAGTAACTGACCCATATGCTGGGGTTCTTAATCCAAATCACCGGGAAGGTCACAAAAAAGAAATACATTTCAAACTGACAGGATACAAGTCACAATTCATTTCACAAGGACAGGATACGAGTTAGGAGCTAAGTTCACAAATGCATTACACAGAGAACTCAGTGAATTAAATTCAGATCATACTGAATTTCAGAGAAGTTAAGTGAATTGTCTGAGGTCACACAGCACCCAGCATCCTACAGATCTAAAAACCGAAACTTCCCTTTCCGGTCAGAACTTTCAGAGAATTGCAGCCATGCTGATTTTTGATTTTGTAACTTTTGAGCTTAAAGAGAAACACAAACTTTTTGCATTCAGGTAGCAGGAGAGAACAAGAAGATTATCTGAAATGTGTGCTTCTGTATCTGTGCTTCCTTATCCACCCAAGCTAAGTCAGCTTCTTTCTCCCTCCCTTCAGGTTTCACTTCATCATTTCCAGCACTTTCTCTGGTGCCTATCTCACTGCCCCTGCCCTGCCCTTCCAGAATTAAACAATTATTCTGCTATCTTTAAAAAGTGGTAGAAAACAGAAGCACAAATTTGACATTATCAGCTCTTTCACTTCTTATTCACATATGTAAATTTTTTGCTACAAAATATGATGATCTGTAAATCTAATTATTTTTAAGACTTTCTTTAAAACAACATATGGAACCTATTACAGGACTCACTGGCTTCTTCATTTTGGCTTCTGCTCTGGAGGGTGATGGGTTTATGATTTATAGCTCAAGTTAATTTAGCTCTTGGGTTCATTGCTACAATTTGATTGTGGTTAATATTGATTCTGGATACCAGAGAGATTTGAATTGTTAGCTTCATTGGGGGTGGAAAAATTATTTACACACTAGTGAAGCTTAAGTGGACTTAGACTTGTAACTTCTCCACATTCTATCCATTTCTCTACTTCAGTCTGGGCACAAAGAACATGTGGGGTTTATTTATTTTTAAAATTCTTTTGTGCCTTAAAAATCAACACAAGACTAGCTATTTTGAAAGTATAACATTATGAAAAAGACAAAGTATAGTGAAATCAGGCCCCAGTCCTTTTGATGCCTTGCCTGAGAAATATGTGCAGTGATTAGTTCAGCCTACAAATGTGAGCAATTTGCATTGGTGGAGGTGAATTAAATCTTCCTCAGTGTTGCCTGGCCACAGACCTCCAGAGTTGTTATTCTACTCCAGTTCCTACTGGAACAATTAGTCAAAAATAAGTCTATTCTCCAAATTAAAATCTGGCAACACTAGTCTTCCACATACAACAGGCTGTCATAGTTGGTCTCCATAACCAAAAAGGAAGTTCAAATTGATGGGACTTTGGATAACTCAAATAGCACATTAGCCATGACACCAATTTTAACTGTAGGAACCCCCAGTGCTTTTCATGTGGGTCAACCTAGCGCGCTGGTCTCCTTTCCTTACTGTTCTCTTGGACAGGAGAGTAGTGAAACCAGCACCCCTCCTTTGTGATCCCCTTTGCTTGGGCAGACCACACAAGCACTGTCCTTTGGGCCAGTTAGGGACTTCTAGCAAAGAACTCAAACTTCAAAATTGGCCAACTTTGAAAGGGGAAGTTGCTTTGTATCACAGCCAAAGTTGTACCAAAATAGCTAAATCTTGCTTCATTTGAATTATAATGACCTTCTAGGGCAATGCACCACAGATGTTAAGAAAGTTCCATAAATATTGCTCATAGTGAATAATGACTTGTATACCTACCTATTCTAGGGAAAAAAAAAATCTGGAAAAAAAGAAAGAAGAAAGGGCGGGTTGGTACAATTTCTCCAAGGTGAAGTAGACCCACTGCCTCCACTCCATAGCTGCAGCAGGTGGACCTGGCAATTGCTATCACACTCAAGTGAGTCCAAAGAGGGTGTGTTGCACACACCCCACTTGGTACTTAGACTATATACTATTGTGCAGGGAAAATTACGGTTTTGATTTACCTGTCTATCTCATTTCATCTGTTTTCTATTTTGTATATGTTTTATAATGCATTTAAATTTTAGAATGAGTGCACACATATAATTTATAACTACTTGTATATATACTGGAGGGTTGTCAAAAAATTGGACTGATGTTAAGAGTTTATTATTGGTTTGGTTTTGATGGATCCTATGTTTCTCTACATTCCACATACAAGTGAGGCAATTCTGTATCTGTCTTTCTCCTTCTGACATCTCATCTAGCATTATCTTCTCCAGTATCTGACCACAAAACTGAGGCAACCAGAGGGGCAGAGTGGTCAGGTGGGACTGGAGGAGGTAGGGCCCATGGGACATGGAAGAGAATTGTTGGGGCACTGGTGATGGGCAGGGTATGAAAAGATGAATTTGGTACGTTTTAAGGGGGTTGAACCTCTAATGTCCGGAGCAGATACAAAGATGTAAACCTACTTGACCTCAATAAACATAATTTGAAAGGGGAAAAAACAACCAGGACTTAAAAGAGTATTTAACCAAACACTTTTAAAATTACCTTCTTCCCCAAATAAAATTTGCTCCATAGCTTTAACTCATTATGGAAACCTTCCTTCCTTATGTCTTTCTGATCTTCACTAATGGCGTCACCATCCACCCAGACACCCAACATGGCATTCTTGGGGTCATCTTCAACTTCCCCTATCACTAAACCCCTTCCCCAAGCAGTCAACAAGTCCTATCGATAATTTCTTTGAAAGGCGCCTCAGATCAAAGACTTCTCTGAATTCTAGCCACCACCTTGCAACAAACTTTCATTATCTCTTGGTTGAATTATTGCAGAAGCCAGGGTTCTAGACTTTCTGCCCCTAACCTTCTTAGTCACCCTCCATAGTATTCCTAAAAACCTTTCATCACCTCACTGCCTTGCTTAGGAACCCATAACAGGAATGCACCACCACAGAGCAGAGTTCAAGGTTTTTGATAGTTAGTTACCAGCTGGCTGTATCCTGATCCTCAGGTTAGGCCTCCCTTCTGCCCTGCTCCTGTTCCTCTATTGTCTCACATGGCTGGTCCCCTAACAGTGCTTTTGTTCATGCAGTTACTTCTACCCAGAATACTTTTCTTCTCCTCCCTTCCTCTTTGTCTTTGTTATGGCAGAGAAGGCACTGCCCTTCCTAAGATAACAGCTATCACTTGTGCTCATACATACTGGGTACCGTGATGCACGATCATGTGACAGTATTTTGAACCTCAATTGACTTAGAGTCATAGAATTCAGAGCATGGATTCTAATCTGTATCCATTCTAGTTCCAAAGCATATTTAACTGTTGGGCATTATTTTGAAAGCAAGTGTTGTTACTTTTTCAGAGCTAAACACATTGAAGAGCATTAGTTACATTTTCTGTGGAAGTTGTTCATACTTCTGTCATAGCTTTGACAATCCTGTGCCTTAGTTTGCATGCTAGAAGACTCTTACAGGTCAAAGACTGTACTGACTCACTTTTACAGGTTGAGTACTTAGCATAGGCTGGCATATATAAAGAGCTCCACAAATATTTGTTGCATGAATCAACTTAAAAATCTGCTGACCCTCCACATTATTTATTTTTCCCTTTCCACAATGTTCTATCAGAGCTCAAATATAAATTAAAAAGACACAGCGATGCCTCACACAGCGCCCAAAATAAAAGACTTGATACAATGGAAAAGATCTCAGTATCATTTATCATTTCATCTTTATAAAGTTCCCCTACACTAACTCCAAGATTTTGCCCCTCAAAAACACAGCCTTTACTTCGTGTAAGGATGAGTTTAATGAGGCATAATGTACACATTTGTGTCAAGGATATGGTCTGTGCATTTTGACAATGTATACACCCATGTCATATCAACACTAAAATCAAGATAAAGGTCATTTCTATCATCCAAGATCATTTCCTTAGGGCTCTCTCAGTTGATTTACCCTATCACTGTACCAGGAAACCACAAATGTGCTTTCTGTAAATACACATTAAATTTTTCTTTACTGGAGTTTCATGTCGTTGACTAGTTCGTACACGTTACCTACACCTTTTGGTTTGGCTCCTTTTGCGTAGCATACTTAGCTTTTGAGATGACCTCTGTTGTTGCATATCTAAGCAGTTTGTTTTGATTGCTGAGAAGTATTCAATTATTAAATTTTACTTATACATTCATCTGTTGATGAACATTTGTGTTGTTTTTAGTTTGGGTTGCTGTAAATAAAGGTGAGAGGAAGACTGTATAACTCTTTGTATAGGTACACATTTTCTTTTCTCTTTGATAAATTCCTAGGAATCACTAGATTATATAGCAAATGTATGTTTAAATTTATGGGAAACTACAAAAACTGTTTTCCAAAATGATAGTAAAACTTTATATTTCCATCGGCAGTGGATGAGCGTTGCAGTTGCATCCTGTCCTCACTATCAGTGTTGTTGGTTGTTTTTATTTTATCCACACTCACATTCGAACAGATGTGTAGAGATACCACATTGAAATTTCTTTCATATCCTTAATGATTAATGATTTTGAGCAACTTTTCATGGAGCTGTTGGCCTTGGCATATGTATTTTAGTAAAGAGGTTATTCAAAATTTCCATTTTCATAGAGCTTTTAATTGGTTCTAATAGTGAGTTCTAAAAATATTTTTAATGTGTTTTGCATACAGAACATGTTGTCAGAAAGAGAGAAATATTGTCTCCAAATCTAAGGCTTGCCCTTTATTTTCATTTTCTTACTGGTATCTTATAAGGAAGAAAAGCTTTAAATTTTAGTGTAGAACAATTCATTAACCTTTTATGCTTATGCTTTTTGTGTCCTAAGAAATTTTTGCTGACCTAAAGGTTGCAATATTTCTTCTAGAAACTTCTGGGAGTTTTATAGTTATAGCATTTAATTTAACAATATTTATCCATTTAACTGTATTTATCCATATTTAGGATTATGTTGCATTTCAAGTTTATTTGTGTATGATAAATTAAGAGCTGAGGTTGATTTTTTTGGATTTAGATACTAAGTTTTTGAAAGGGTAATATTTTTCCATACTAAATTATCTCTGCATCTGGTTGAAAATTAATTATATATATGGAAATATGTATTTCTGAACTCTATTAAGTTTCATTGCCCTATGTGTCTAAACTTTTGCCAATAAGGTGTACTTTACTATGTCAAACTTAGTAGCTGCAAGTCCTCTTCTAACTTTGTTCTTTTATAAAATTTCTTTGGCTGTTGTAGGCATTTAGATTGCCATATAAATTTTAAAATCAGCTGGGACATTTCTACAAGAAAGACTTTGGAAGTTCATGGATTCTATAGATCAACTTGGAGAGAAGAGACATTTTATTAATACTGACTCAGTTTACCACATTGATTTTATTGGCATTTCATCAAATCTAAAAATTAATTTAGAGAGAATTGAAATAATAACAATGTCAGTCTTCCAAACTATAAACATGATTAATCAATCTATTTATTATGGTCTTCTTTAATGTCTCATAGAAATGTTCTAGTTTTCAGGATAAGTTCCCATGTAATTCATGTTTGGGAAGACACTCTTACATATGACAGTATCTTATTTTTTATCCCATTTTCTATTTAGTTATTGCTAATATAGAGAAACAGAATTGTTTTTTGCATGTTGATTTTGCATCTGAAATCTTGCTAAAATGTCTTACTAGTTCTAGCAGTGTTTTTCAGATTTGTGAGGCTTTGCTGCATCCTTGACCATGATTCTACTTGTAGCTTTCTAATTTATTTTCATTCTTTTTGCACTAGTAAAAATTCCTGACAGAATATTGAACAGAAGTGGAGAGAGTGATGACCATCCTTGTCTTTTTTTCTTGTTCTTAAGTCAAAGCATTCATATTTCCCCAGTAACTGACATATTAGCAGTAGTTTTGTTTTTCAAGTTTTATTGTAATATAATTCATATGACACAAAGTGTAACCATTTAAAGTGCAAAAATCAGTAGCGTTAGTATTTTCATGTGTGTGTGCAACCTTCAGTCTCTTGATTAATTAAGGAGGTTCCCTATTCTTAGTTTGCTATAAGATTATTATCAAGAGTAAATGTATTTTTTCAAATTTTTTCTTGCATTGGTTAAAATGGTCACATAGTTTTTCTCATTCATTGTGATTAACCGCATTAGTTCTTTATTTTTTTTAAAGATTTATTTATTTATGCATACAACAGCTGGGGTACAGGCCAGAGTCCAGGGAGGTGAGAAGATTCACCGGAAACAGAGTGGGGAGCAGAACAGACAGACTGAAACATACTGCTGAGGAAAGCAACGGGCGAGGCAGGAAAGGTCTGCTAGGCCATGTGGGTCCCCTCCCTGACCAGAGGGATCGAACTTTTGCTGTAGAGGGATCAACTGGTGCTACTGTGGCTGTGGTTTGCTATATAGTGCATTGCTTAACCCACTGCGCCACCAGGGAGGCCCCCATTAGTTAACTCTTTAGTGTCAACCAACCTTGTATTCCTGTATAAACACCATTCGGTCATGATGTAGTATGCTTTTTACATATTTCACTTTTGTTTCGCTAATATTTTACTAAAGGTTTGTGATCCATTACCATGAAAGCTATTAGTCCATATTTTCCTTTTCTTGTATTTTTTCGGGATCAAGATCATGCTGGTTTTGTAAAATGAAAAAAGGTGTATTTCTCCTGTTAGGTTTTCAAGATGAGGTTCTGTAGGATTGGCATTATTTCTCTCTTGAATATTTGATACAATTCACTAGTCAAATTGTCTGAACCCACAAATTTCTTTGTGGAATGATGTCTAATTATTAATGTCTTCAATTTTTATTCAGACAGTCTACTGATTTTTAAAATTATTTTGATCATGTCTTCCAGGAAATTTGTTCATTTTACACACATTGTTGAATTCATTGGCTTCCGGTTGTTTATAACATTCCCTTAGTTACCCTTTCAATATGTGAAAGAGCTTAGAAATGTGCTCTGGCCTATTATGGATATACTGGTAGTATTTGTATCCTTTTTGTTCATCTATCACATAGGCAAATTTACCTTTTATATTTGGGACCTTACAAAGAACCATCTATTGATTTCACTGATTTTTTTTTTTCTGTGTCATTGATTTCTGTTCATAATTATCTGCCTTCTACTATTTTGGGTATCATTTGCTCAGGCATTTCTAACTAAAAGTAGAAGCTTAGACGGTTGCTTATAGTTTTATCTTCTTTTTCAAGCCTACAAATTGCCTTTTATATTGAATTTTATAAATTTTGATATGTGAGTTTTCAATCAGTCCAAAATGTTTCTAGCTTCCGTGTGATTTCCTCTTTGAACCATGAATTATTTGGAAGAATGCTGCTCTCGCTTTCTGTTTTGGGGTTTTCCAGGTACCTCTTCATTACTTATTTCTAATTTGATTTCTTATAATCAGAGAACATATTACATATAATTTCAATCATTTAAAATCTCTAGAGACTTGCTTAATGACTCAGCAAAAGGTCTACCTTGGTAAACGCTCCATGACCATTAGAATAGAAATACATATTCTGCATTTTTTTAGTAAGGGTGCTATAAATGTCAGTCCAAATTGATTAAATGTTGTTTCAATCACCCATATTTCTATTTATTTTCTATTTGTTCTAGGAATTATTGAAAAGAATGTTGAAATTTGCCACTGTAATTGAATTTTATTCTTGTCTCTTCAGATCAGGCAAATGCTTCATGTATTTTGAAGTCAATGCTTAGGTGGATCACAATTAAGACTGATTTGCCTTCTTGATAAATTTCCATTTTATCATTATGAAATACTCCTATTTATCCCTGGTAAAATTTCTTATTCTTAAGTCTATTTTCTTCTGTTTCTAATATAGCTAAAATATATTTTTCTCAACAATTCCCTATTAATTTCTGTCTTAAGATTTTGTCTAAACTTAAAAAACCTCAACTCTATATGACCTTTAGAGGGTTCAGTTTTTTTAAGTTCAGTCTAAAAATCCTTGACTTTAGACCATGTACAATCAATGAAATTATCGATCCAGTTGTACTTAAATCTACCATCCTGTTTTGTTTCGTTATTTGTCTCCTCTGTTGGTTTTTCTTTCCTATTTTACTGCTTTTCCTTGGATTAACTGAGTATTTTAAATTCCATTTAATCACCTCTATTGCTTTATTAGCTATATTTCTTTCTTTAGGTAATTAACATATAATGAAAAGATTAATAATATGCATCTTATTTCTCCTTGTTTTGAAATAATTATATGACCTCCCACATAATATAGGCATATTCATAACACACTTCCATTTCCTGTCCTTTGTGCTATTGTTGTCATACAGTTTGCTTTTTCATGCTGTAAATCTCACAAATAACTTCTTTTACTTTGGCTTTAAGCAGTCAGTTGTCTTTTAAGAAAAATTTAAAAGATAACGTCCTTGATATTTACCCACCTATTTACCATTTCCAGAGTTTTATTTATTCCTGTAGATCCACTTTTTTTTTTGATGGATGTGTTATTGTTTGTAACAAATAGAAACCACATTACATCATTTGTTATAGTGAATATGAGGCAGTAATACAAAAGAGAAACAGAAAGTTGTTTCATTCACAGAAATAACAAAGGATAAGCACCTCTCCACCAAAGCCTATGGTTAACATTTTCTCTTAATTTCTTTTCTCCCACCCATGTCTGTATGCTACTTCCAGAATAAAACTGTCTTCAAAACTTGTACTAGTTGGGAAGCTACTCTACCTACTTGCTTTAATAACACAAAGGAGGTCCCTAGCTTAGCTAAGAAATCCAGACAAGTCATTGACTTTAGCCCCATCACAAAGTCTATGAATATTTTCTTTAAGCAAAAGAAATAGAAAAGCCAGAGGCATAAGATGGAAACCAGCAGAAGAGCATAAAAGATGGCTCCCTCAGCCACGTCACTCAGGGATAGCAGGCATCCCAAAACCGAAAGTGCAAAAAGACAGTGTGACTCCCACAGAGCTTTAGGGAGTGCGTGCCTTCCATTCTTCTGTGCCATGGGCCACAGAGCAAAAATCTGGATAGCAACCATCATTATGATGAAAGCATAGAGGGGGTGAGACAGGAAAACAGACAGAAGAGAAGATGGCCATGTTCAAGGACAGTGTGCTGAATACAATGGCAGCATTGTCACCATAGTTGAAGAAGATGAGGTGACCTCATAGCATGAAGACTGAAATTGCACAAATGGTGCTGGTGCTGACAGATTCTGTCACAGTCCTCAGGACTGGTGAAAACCCTTACATGAAAGTAATGGAGACAAGGGCACTCCTCAAATCAGCCCACTGGGTTCACCTCCTCTTCTTCCATGTTTTACCTTGATTAATATGATCAAATGAAACATAGCTAATCAGTGAAGAAGACAGGCCTGTCCCAGAAAGTCAAAGGAGGATCAGAAGACCCTCTTCCACATACCACCAGATAACCATAAAAAACTCTCATGCTCATTTACCACAATGGACTCAAATACCACAAGCAAATATTAGTACTTCCCATCAATGATGTTTCTCTGGTGCTCTTCTAGGAACCACAGGTCCAGGTAGTTATCAGAAAGGGCTGCTGCTCATACAAGACCTTCCACCTGGTCTCTTTGCTGTTAGTTACAGGTAGGTCACACATTATCCTTCCCCTCAAACTCAGGCCAGTTCAATCTTCCTTGCATAAGACTGGCTCTCAATGCAGCAAAATGTCTGGTTCTATTTAGTTACCATTCCCTGTACCAGGACTCATAAGTTGCCTGGAGGCAGACAGCCAGAACAGTCACTGGTGTTATATCATTTTTTTCCCTTCTCAGAAATCAGAGTCTTGTGTTTTCTATTGTATGATATCTGAAAACATATATTTTGTCAGATTTTTAGGAATACAGAGCTTATATATGTTTTTGGTGGCAGGTTAAGTGGGGAGACTATTCTCCCCCAAGCTGGAAGTGGAGGCTATAGTTTTCTTACTTGGGGGAAAAAAAGACTCACTTATATGTTGAGTTCATTATATTTATAACTTTATATAGCATAAAAGTTCCAAAAATACAATTGTTAAGCTGTAAGTCAAATGAAGAATGATATAAATCACCCAATATTTGAAGAAATTGTAGGTAGCTTATTTCAGCACTACTTTTGACAGTATTCAACTACCTAAAGATTTTTGCTCTCAGGAAATGTTTCTGACCATCCATCTGAATTTTCCTAGTATTGCATTATTACTCCTGGTCATTCTTCCTTGTGCCAAATCACCTTTTCACCTCTTGGCTGTATCCATTCATGTTTCTGAAATGTAGAGGTAGTTTTCAAATTAGAAAACTAAATGGAATATTCCTTAGAGCATCAGATATCTCTATAGAAAGTAAAGACACCTCCAAACTTCAAGATACATAATAATCAAGTAAATCATTATACAGTGTCTTTCTTTTATTAAAGATTGAGGTTATTCTCCCCAATCTTCTATGCCCCACACTTCTTCCATAAGACCATCACTATTACTGCCAGCAACTAGTCCTAGCTTAAGTGTAGGCTAATTTATGAAGGTAAATTTACAGACTGGTTGTAACCAGGCAAACACTGGTTGCTTAGAACTTGAAATGTTGAAATGCACATTTTAGCCATGTTAGAACTTTGTGATGCTGTTTTTTATGTTACAGAGTCTGTGCAGGATCCAGAGCAACTCAGAGAGAATTCTTTATAATAGAGAGAAACTAGCTAAGCATATCCTCAGCACAACTTAATGACAATGAATTCCCCCTGTCTTCTTTTTCCCACAAATATTGAGGTGCTGCCTTGTGATCATAAAGATTGAAATAGTCATGGCTTTAGAATTAAGGGTTGGTTTGAATGTGAATCTCAAGATATCTTATCCAGATGTTCTATACATTGGCCAAAAGGGCAAAAGCAGAAGCTAAACTTCCTATTGATTCTGCTTAACATTTCTGCCATACTCGATGAATTTCTTTCAGTGCTGCAGACTAGTTGGTCCTTAACATCTGTTTGCCCCAAGAATACAGAGCTTATATATTGCACCATTGTCTCATAAGCTTAAAAGAAAGTTCCTGTCAGAATAATTGGGTGTCAATAAGGGGAAGGCAATCCTGTCAAGTTTCTAAGTCAAAAATCTCCTTCTTGATTGTTACATCTCATGTTATCCTTGAAGTTAGTTATTTGTATTCCCATTTTTCAGATTAAGCAAGTAAAGCTTCAAAAGGTTAAGTCAGGTACCCAAGGTCATATGATAAGTTGTAGTGGTAAAGACAAGATTCAGATCAAGGTTCATATAACAGCCAAATTGCATTCTTAATCAAAGAGTTAGTTTGTTAAATCCAAGTTTGGCATTGCATATGTAAAATACTCCAACATCCCCAAGCCTTCAAGTGAAATTATACACTGTTAAAGATAATGGAGGCAAGACTGGGTAAACCAAAAGTAAAACTAACTTTGCAACCGAAAGGTCATTTTTAGTTCACAGTATCACTATTTTTTAATCTAATTGTTGAACTTACTTCTTTCATAAAATTACAGGAATTACAAAACAGAAATTCCCTTGGCATCTTATTTGCTTCTAACCTACTAACACATCTTCACACACATTATTCTTATCTTTCAAAACTTTTTTCACTTACTCCATAACCTACCTTCACAAGCAAAGATCTTCCTCCTCTTGCTCCAAGCTTATTTCCATACTGGACCTCTAAATCCTTCGTAACCCCTGCGACACAGTCCTTCAATTATCCTATCTCTTCTTCACATATTCAACTCATCCATCTTCACTTACTCCTTCCTACAATTTATAAACATCTTTTTTTAAAGAAAAATTTCCTTTCAACAGCATACTTACCAAGTGCTGAGAATTGCATAGATCCAATAATGTACATAAAAGCCTCAATTCTGGACCTATGAACTTGCCAGCTTGATATCTAACCTTTTTTACTAAATTATCTTAGCCTTTGTCAAGTGTTCTTGACAAGGCAAGACTTTTCTTCCTTATTAAAACTTCAGCATGTCTCTTTGATCTGAATTACTTGCTTTTTCTTCAATATAAGTTGCACCTTATAAAAAAAAAACCAGTGTCTAATACTTTATATGAGTTTTCCTCACGACAAATATTTATTCTTAATTCTGTCATCTTGTATAATGTTACACTAATTTCTGTTAACTGATTGTGGTAAACAATGTTTAATGTGAAAATAAAGTAAAATTTATTTGTTTACAAAAATCTCCTATCAGTTACATATTATCTTCTACCTCCATAATCTTTTTTCCTTCAACTCAGAGATAAGCTTTTAAAAACAATAACATGCACTCATTAATTCTACCTTTCACCTCTCATTAAGTTAGCTCTCTGAAATCTGGCTTCCAGTTCCAAACTCCATCAAAACTACTTCCATTATGATTTCCAATGTCTTTCTAGATGACAAATCTAATGAATGTTCTTGAATATATATTTTTGTGGATTTCTGTAGCATTTGGTCCTACCTGATCATTCCCTCCATGAAATTTTCTCCAACCCTGGTTTCCATGATATGCTCCGCCCTGTTCTCTTACCTTCCTCGTACTTCTTCATGGGATCTGTTTTCATATCCAGCCTCTTACATATTGATGTTCCCCAGTGTTGTGTCTTTTCTCATTTTGAATTTTCCCTCTCAATAATGTCTTCTCTACCCACTCCTTCAACTGCAATCACAGATGCTAGATTCACATTGGCAAACAAAATGTTCACAGACCTGCCCCTATAATGCTTATAATCTAATGAGAGAGTCAGCCATTGGATAATGATGTAATAGCAACACCATTTGGTTATGTGCCTTGAAGTTAAAGAAGAAAGCTGCTTCACAGTGAAAGTGAAGACTCTAAGCTGAATTTAGGCACAGAAGAGGTTTCTATACAAAGGTGACATTAAGCTAACCAAAGAGTGAATTGGGAGGGACATATTCTAAGATGAGAAAATAAGATGAAAATGGCTGAAGTTGAGAAGTTTTATTCTAAATATGACAATGTGTTTAAGTGCAGACGTTAAGAGTATTGAACAATGGAGTAGATTATCCACAAGTGAAATCCATGAGTGATGGAGGGAATATGATAAGATTATATACCCAGCAATGCAGAGGCCAGAGGGGAAGGGCATTTGCTGGAATTTAAAACTTATGTTTATTATTAATGGGGACACTTTGAAAGATTTTACCTGGTGGATGTAAGGAAATTTATTTGGATTTGAGGAACAACAGTATCAGAGAGGAAAGTTTGAAGCTATAAGATCATTGGGAATAAAATGAGTATCTGTAATACAGTGGCAGTGGAAATGGAAATGAGAGATTAAAGAAATGTACAGATCTAAGAGATTGATATGGTGCAGGTGGATTGGATCTTCAGGTCAGAGAGAGAAAGAGGAAGCAGGAAAAGATCATCCCCAGTGAATAACTGGCTTATGGGAAGAGAATGTATCTAGAGCACAGCAATGTCAGGCTAAGTGCCATAGCTCTAGCTCCATACTTCTCTACTTGGCTACCCCTGGTTTTCCAGCTTCTTTCTAATTCCCTCCTCCTCAGCATCCTCTATTATGGACAGTTACACCACACCATTCAGACCATCCTTGACACACACCCCCACTTGCAGTACACATATCCAGTTATGTACTGAGTCCTGTATCACAATATATCTCCTGAAGTCTCAGATCAACATCCCCCTCTGCTACAACTTCCAACTCCTTTCCAACAAGTCACCTTTAACACTCACCTTTAGTGCTAAACTGGCAGCTCAACTTAAACTCCTGCTTGCTCCTGTGCAATCCATTCTCCACACACCAGAAACTGGGACTATGACAATGAGCAAAACCACCACAGTCTGGTGCTAGGGGCCTTCCAACAATTAAACCCCTGTAACATAGACAAGTAGTTAGGGGAGGTGCCATGTTCTTCACCCCCACTTACATGCAGCTGCCTCCCACTAGGTACTGGAACAGGAGGTAGAGCTGAGCCAGATGAAGCTACAGAGTACAGAAGGCAGTTGGGCTCTGTGGAAGAAGAGCTCTTGAACCTGTGGCCTGACTTGTGCCCTCGTACTGCTGGGAAGGGGACATGGAAGGAGGCATGGAGGAGAGACATGGAGAGACACTCGGAAGGGACACGTGGGTGAAAGACATGTGAGAGACTGACAACGGCAGCTGCTGTCATGATGCAGTATCTCCTTTTGTCTCATTTCTCTGGGACCTGCTTAAAAGCCCCTTTCTTATGGTTCCCTGTCAGGAGGTGTCTTAGTTTCGTGGCAAGATTTCAGGCCTCAGCAGCTCTGCTTGGGGTTGACTCTGTTTGGTTGGGTATTTGCCCATGAGGGAACGTGTAATTTTAGGTGTTTTATTGGAAAACTATTATTCTTTCTTCTCTCTCTATGCACAAATATTATTATTAAAGTTCTTTCACACTAAGAGTCTTCTTTGGATTTGTGTACACAGATGGCCTTTAGAGCGTGCACTTTTGGGAGTCCCTGGGCACCCCTCCATTATGCACTAGCAAACTCAGCAGTAAGACTAGGGAAGTGGACAACTTAAGCAAACTGCTGCTTTGCCAGAAGGGAGAAGCCCAAGGATACACTTCCTGGCATGTTGGTTGCACTCAATTCTCACAAGCGCACGCATGGTTTGGGCCAGTGGGGATGAAATAGAAGAATGACAACAAAGCTTGTGTTTGAGTAGGAGTACAGGGGTGGTGTGAAAGATTTCTCTTCAGGGCACATAGGCTTGTGTGGGTGCCAGAGGCAAATGGGTTGGCTCTTCTGTGGTATTTTTAGTGATTCAGACACAGGCAAGCTTTGTACTCCCAAGTATTTTCTTACTCTAAGATTTTGGCATTAAACTTTCCATTAATGATTTTTGAGGCTCTTGCTGTATCTCCCTGATGATTTATCAGCTGTATTTTTTTCTGACTTCATTTCACATTTTCCTTCTGCTATACATTTTAGTGAATCCTTCCTTTTGCTTTTGGCAAACTACTTTTTTAAAGGGGTTTTCCACCCTATTTTACTTTCATCTTT
The DNA here is from genome assembly GCA_019455555.1 of Galemys pyrenaicus. Taxonomy (NCBI): domain Eukaryota; kingdom Metazoa; phylum Chordata; class Mammalia; order Eulipotyphla; family Talpidae; genus Galemys; species Galemys pyrenaicus. The sequence goes on along the minus strand of JAGFMF010011659.1, from coordinate 6,024,850 downwards.
CAGTTTCCTTTCTTGTGCCTTCCCTCAGTAACTCTAAATTTTCTTGTTGTTAACTTGATTCGACTTCTCTTTATCCCGCCAGACCCTGTGAACTTGCTTCTGTGGTTGTCTCTCCTTTGCACACAGTTACTTCATCCCTGTAAGCCCCAGGCTATCATAGGAAGACCACATAGTCTTAAAAGAAAAACAAAAGATAACATGAGAGCACCAGGAGACAAAACCCTCAGTTTATCCCGGGAGAGGTCACTCTCCTCACAATCATCTCTCACTGCACTCTAGAAAGAGATACCTGTGTGGGAGAAGGGAACGAAAATCCGAGTTTCCTCAGTGAGACTTCTCACCTGCAGGAAGAAATCATGGTGTAATGTGAACAAAACCAGCAGAGGGGGCGCCTCTCAGCAAGCATCCCAACATGCATTCTACATGAACATCAACCAGCGAACACTATCCTGGGTTGGGGTACTGGCATTTAGAATAGAAATACAATATGGCCCTTGACTTCAGAATCTGTGACAATAAAGAGAAGCACATGTTACTCAGAGGCTATAGAAGGCTTGATTATGGAATGATAAAAACCTGAGTTATAATTCCATTTTGAGGCACTCTACCTTTGGGCTGAGTGACATTGGACATGTTAATCAACCCTTTGAATATTAGGCTCCATGTTGTCAGAGTTAAGACAGGGAGAATAATCGCTTCCCTCAGATTGTTGTGACACATGAAGCAATTAGGAAAGAATTCCATGAATAGTTTAGTTTGCCTCTAGGTGCTACTCCTGGTTCAGCAAAGGACTGGATTTGACAAGACACCTTCCAGCTTCCTCTGCAACCTTCTGAAGGACAACAGAGTAGGCTGACCCTCTACAGCTGAGAGTAAAGTATAGAAGTAATTAACATAGATAACATTCCTTGAGTCTCTATTCTGAGCTAAGGCCTTTGTACATGCATTGTTTCATTTAAATTTCAAGTTCTCCTCTATGTCAAGTCCTGACCTAGAGCTGCAGACACTGTAGCACAAGAACTGACTCTTCATTACACAACCAGTAAGAATTGATCCAAGATGCCATATTCCATAAACCCAAAGCCCATGTTCTAAGACACTACACAAAGGGAATTTTACGTGAACTCTACCTGAGAGGAGAAAGCATACATTGCACAAAAATGAAGAATGATGTTCAAATATATAAAAATAATAGAAGTTTCTTTGCATATGTATCTCAAAGAATTTTAGAAAACTATTTTGGATGAGTATCAAGTATTAAGTTTAAATAGCTGCAAATGACATAATTTCTGGCATATCATCATCATTGGAATAGTTGAAATATTTTGAAGTAAAACACATATCGCTCCTGTCAATGAAGCTTATGGAATTTTTTTTTTATTGAGGTAAGTTATTTACAACACTGTATCTGATATAAAAGTACAGGATCAAGTACACACCTTTCAGATGTGTGTTACCACACCACACCCATAGTCCTCCACCATAGCCCCCCAGGGCATTCAAATAGCACAACAATCAGATCCCCATCAACATTCATTTAAAAAATATATGAACAAGATCTTTAACAGAAATAAGCTCTGTTTCCCTTCCCACCCCTCTCCTTGCCCCCAGCTAAGGAGGTATTTATTCAAAAGAAAACCACTTTTTCTGTGCCTGAACAAAAAGCTCCTTTTCCTGAGGAACTTTCCTTGACTATCCTGCTCACTTTCCTCATGGTATTTACCATGACCTGAAATTGTCTTGCATTCACTCACTCACTTATTTGCATCCTGTCTCTCCCCTAAGTCTGTTAGCCCATGAGGACAGAGTCCAACTCAACTGGCCCTGTCTGAACTGTAGCCATTCCTTTAGCTCCTTGAAATTGTCTTTTAGTTTCTTCCTGCCTATAGAGTTTGATCTTAATACAAATTAATTTTTAATTTTAAAGTATTTTGTAAATAAATCAAAAATGACTTCTAAATATCTGTGACTAGAAGGCTATACATTAAACAATATCAGTTGTTATATTTTCAATTATCAGTAGTATATAATTGATAAAAATAACATAAATACCTATACTTTTCAATTATTAAGCACAAGAAGTAAATATTGTATTGGAAAAGGATTTCTTAGTGAGAGCAATGGAGGAGGAATGATTAGTATTTGGAATAAAAGTGATACCAGTATTTCCACTTTGGTGCCCTAGAAGTTTTTACTTGAAATAACAAACAATGTAAGAACTGAATGAATAAATAAGTAGAACTTTCTTTGAAAAGGTAGAAGGGAGAATTGACAAAACTTATGAACTAGATGTTCTTTGATCAATTTTAGGAAAGGGTAGATATAAAAGTTAAAGAAACTAATCCCCTATAAGCTCTGTAGCTCCTTACCCCTTGGGAAATCTTCATGTCTGCTGGGGCCCACATACCACCCCTGTAGTCTAGTTAACTGCATCCTATGGCTTCACGCCTACTGTTCTCAGTGAATAATACCACATCCAGGTAATCCAGGTAGGATCAAGGCAGCACAAGAGGACACTTCCTGTATTAACCCAAGACTTTCTTTGCATCTGGCCACATAACTAGCTCCCTTTGCGTGGAAGAATTTTTTAAGCAATATAAAGTCATAGAATTCTAAAACAAAATAATTCATTAACTCTCTCATTTTATAGGTAAGATCACCAATCATTTAATGGGAAATTCAGTACCAGAATACAGTTCTTCTGATTCTTGGTCCAGGGGATGACAGAAGGCAAGGTTTCCTTCTGAAAGTGTGTGTGCCTCCTTCCATTGTTCTGGGTAGTTCTAGGAAGTAAGTTGCCCAAAGACTTATTTCCCAGCCCCCTAGCAGTGAGATATAGTCAGAGGACTGAGTTCCAGGAGAAAGGAACTTGATGGAAATAACACCGAATATTCCTAGACTTTCCACATTCTTTTCTCTTTCAACTGGCTGAGAACTCAAAAGCTAAGTATCGAAGATGAAAGATCCTCTTCCAGTTGGGGCCCCTGCTGACTTATTAACTTGCCCAGTACACTCTTAAGAACAAGAAATAAAGTTCTATTATGTGTGAGCCATCAGTTTTGGAGTCCATTTGTCTACGCTTATATAGCACACCGCCCATCCTTCCTTTCCTGTTGAATCACTTCAGCAACTCTTGAAGTGTGCAAAGACAGCAGCTCCAGTACAGGGAAATAGTAGTTTAATCTGTGTGCTAAAGGGTGATCCATGCACTGACTGATAAAACAGTAGCAATTCTTAGATCGTTGGTATTATAATGTGAAAATAAAGTGTCAGTAACAGCCATCACCTAGTTATTGAAGATGCTAGTGAGAGTCTAGTACTCTAAGAAACAAGGCTTACAAGAAAGAGAACCAGACTTCTGCAGTCTCCAGTGGCCACTTACCTCACTGTCCTGGAAGCTGGTTACAATCCAGAGTGAGGCAACAAGGGGATAGATGAAATCTTCAAAACTAAACATCAGTAAAAAGAACAAGATAAAATACAGAATCTACAGCCTTGGGGACCTAAAAAGAATTGCAGACATCACCCAAATAAATACTTTTTTGTCACAGTGAGGCCCAGCAGGGAAATTGAGCAGTAATCTCTAGGTAATAGTATACAGTCTAGAGTTCAAATGCACCTCTGCCACTTATTAGTTCTGTGACTTTCAAAATCTGTTTTTTCATTCTTAAAATAACCCTACCCATCTAGCAGAGATGGTAATGATGAATTAACCAGATAAAATTTGGCTGATTTAATATTGTTATCTCTCTGGCAATAAAATCAGAACCAGAACCCAAGCTTCCTCACCACCCAGTTTGGTGTTTTTCCATCTGCACCGTCTGCTTTCAACTCACTCCCTCAGCTTTTCAGCAGTGATTCAAATATTTTGCAGGGCTCCCCAAAAAAGGCTCATGAAGCTCTTTTGGGTATCCTGGGGGCCATATTGTACAAATATAAAAACCACCAACATCTGTCTATTCTCTTGTTTCCAACTTTAATAACTGATATATAGGTATTTAAAAAAATAAAAAGACATTGACTCATTATGGCTTAAGTGGCAGAATTATGGGGAAAGATTACTGCATGTCAGAGGGTTTCTATCTTAAGCTTGGCCCAGCACTTCTTTGCTCTATACCCCCAAGGGCCTTGACTTCTTCAGGTGTAAAACCAAAGAGTTTAAATTACATAATGGGCTAAAATTAGTATTCATGGTAAATGTTTATTTGTTCATTGATGTCTCATCAAACGCATCACCTCCCCTTAATTCTGGAGTATAATTCTGTTTCTGTGATTATACGATACTGAGTGTTTCTGGGGGTGCTGGCAAGGTGGAAGTAGGAGAATAGATTCTCTGTGTGATCTTTACACTGAAATGGTCCTCAATTAAAAAAAAAATTAAGAAACCACCTTTCAAAATTGCACAAGGCTATCAAATGAATCATATTATTCTCTGGAATAGTGCTGAATGTGACTTATAGGGCAAAGCTAGTAGTTACTTTAAGTCAAATATCACATGAGACATCTGTGTGAGATAAAAATGAAGCAAGAAAATAAATGAGTGTTTTCCCAAAAAAAGGAAAAGCTCCCCACCCATGATATGCCTTCACTGAAGAAATATTTACAGAAAAGTAGGGGAAAATTTGGATAGTGATTCCACAGAACATCACCGTAGTAGAGAGCAACTCTGTATTTCTTGTGACTTAGCACATAGAATCTTAGCACTTAGCACTTGTGATGTTAGCACTTAGGACATCTAGACAAGAGACCCCAAAGTGCAAGAACTGACCAAGACCCAAAGTACATTTCCAATAGTCAGTCATATCCCTTTTGGGGATTTATTTCTTTGCTAAACAAATATTTACTGAGCACCTTGTATACACCAGATTTAATTCTAAGCCTGGGGATACAATGGATAAGAAAATACACAAAACCTTGCATCTGTGGAAATCACATGTTAGTGGTTGATTTACCTCTTGTCCTGGAATCTGTAAGATAAGGTTTCAGTCAAAAACGTCATGTGAAAGCAGGGCATTATCTTCTTTAAAAACCTCCATTCATTCCTCTGACATCCAGTCATTAAAGGTAAAAGGTCGTGGCCACTCTGCAGGACCCCAACTGATACAAATTGCCCTCTCCTAGATGTTCTGCATAGTAGTGATGAACACCTCCCGGGCTTGGAATCTGGGACCTTTCATAATTACAGGGGCAAAATGAAGGGTTGCGCAGGGAACTTCCCATCGGTCCCTGTTATAAGAACGTCACAAAACATTATTGTCGCACCAGAAAACTGACTTCCGCCACTCCATTCTATTTTAGGAGCTGGAATTAAAGTCACTATCACACCACCAATCCCTATTGTCCTCATGCCCAGTCAACACCTGCAACACAAAGAGGTAAACTATGACTTACTGTGTCCAAAAGACCAGGTCATCCTGGTAAAACTTGCTTTACACAAATCTCAGAAATCTATGGAGTATGTGCTTGGCTGATTGGCACAAAGTGAGTGAATAGGAAAAGTCCAGAGGAATGTGTTTGCACACACACACTGGCTCGCTCACTCGAGCACGATGGAAGGCTCCAAAATCACACCATTAAATCACCAGCAGGAATTATTGCAGCTGAACTAAAAACGAACCACTCACAAGCTGAGGCTGCCCTTGTAGGCACTGACGTCTCTCTCCCATTAGAGTTGACAATGGCAGCCTGTCAAGTGAATACCTCAGGGCCTCCTCCCACTGTCCTGGCCCTCACAGTGCAGCTTTACAGAGATAAAATAATAACTATGTGTCAATCAGGCCTTCTTAAACTAGCTCTGTGCAATGTCTGTCAAAGCCCCTTCCAGGCCAGTTCCTGCCAGGAAATTACCACCGCCCTAGGAATGGCTGACAGCTCAAGCATAACCCTGCATTGGGGCTCATGTGAAATATTTTTCCCTTTTCCACATCTCTTCAAATTTGGAAAATACTTTATGATCATTCTAATTATGTGCTTTAGGGTATTTTAATCCTTACAACAGTCCTGCCAAGTAAATCTGCACCACTGTTCTGGTTTTACAGTGAGAAAACGGAGAGCACAAGACCACACGACATTTTGCATCTGTGGCTAATCATTTAGCTCTTGTGTAGATGGACTTCTAATAGTATCTATTTGCTATCAACTATGAGTGACTTCTGCTTCTCTGCTCTTTCCTTCCCCTCCCCCCCACCTCTATTCCCAAAGTTCTGGGAAAATGTGACTACTTGAGAGATACTTAAGGAGTTACCTGACATAGCATCCCAGAGCAAAACTCAAAAAGGCTGTTAAGTCTGCTGAGCACTAGAGGTTCTACTGACTATAGAGCAGGATTGCCGGGATAATCACAAGTGATGTGGCATGGGTCCTTTCCAAGGCCTGCCGCAAAGAGCCTGAGGAGCCCCCAGACTCTCACCATTCAGTCTAAGCAGCCATCAGAGAGAGCTAGAAAACCCAGTCAGAGGGGCTACATTAGCTCACTCCTGTCTGTGGTGCTTCTCTGTACCTCCTGCACACCCTCTAAGCACAATGAGGGATGGAGGGCTGGAGGGCTCCCAGAAAACTGCTCCCTGGGGTATTAGGATGAATGCAGACTTCACTGATAAATGTTCACTGAATCCAGAGATAATACCAGGGAGACAATGATAGGTGTCCCCTAGAATCTGGGTGTCTGTGGCCTGTCTCTAACAGAGATGGGGCCTGCCTCTAACTGAAGAGGCTGACTGTAGTCAATGTGCAGAGAGAGAGCAGAAGGCCACGCTCTCAACAGGGGGATATTTCAGCTTCCTAGGGTCCAAGTGGACATTGCAATATATATTTTTAAGATGAGAGGTCTCCCCAGTGGCACAAGGTGTTAAGTCACAGCACTATGACGCTATCTGCAGCCACTGCAGCGCGAATTCGATCCCCAGCCAGGGAGGTGACCCACATGGAGCAGCAGACCTCTCCTGCCCGCTGCTCCCCTGAGCAGTGTGTTTCAGTCGATTTGCCTGTTCAGTTCCCCACTATATCTCCTCTGGTGAGTCCTCTTACCCACAGTACCTCTGACCTGTACCCCAGTTCTTGCATGCATAAAAAAATAAATCTTAAAAAAAATAAAGATGATGCAGAATTTTTTGTTTTCCTGCTTCAAAAACCCTTCCTGGATTCCCTCAAACATAGCCTGGCAGCTCTAGCTCATGTATTGTACCTATCAAGGAGCAAAAGAACAGAGTCAGTTCCTGTTTCTACAAGGGAAGGGATTTAGTACAGAGAATCCCTTACAAAACAGTTCCTCACACAAGAATGTGCAATGTGCAGATTAGCCACAGTTAGAAGCTCCTGGCACTCCTAGAGGGGAGAGAGTTTAGGGACCAAGATGGACGCCTGACTGGGCACCTAGGCATGTGCCAGTAAGTGTTCAACAATGGCTCTCCGATGAGGATAGCCCCGATGTGTAGTCTGCTGTTTCCAAGGTGCAATACTCCCACATGGCCTATTTTAAGCCATCCACATGATATCACTAAACATGGCATTGGAAAACAGGGAACAGATTTATCTCTCACGAGCTGGCGTGAAGTGGCTCTGGCACAAGAGGAAGCAATCATTTGATGGAAGCTGTCACAGCAGAGGATTTGGCTGCTGGCAGCACAGGTGACATGGACAGAGATGGGGGGAAGTACCCTGGCTGCTTGTTCTCTCTCTGGCTCTCCCCATGAGCTACAAGTGTAGCTCCTATTTGTCCAACCCAGACACAAGGATGCCCCAAAAGGAGCTGCCAGCCTCACAGAGTGGAACGGGGAAGGGGAAGAAAATCTGAGATAGTATAATCTTGCTATTTGTAATATGCTCAAGTGAATTAATTAACTTAGCAATGCAGGGTTGAAATGCATGGTGCTGAGAGCAGCAGAGGAAGTATCAGCATGCAATTAAAAGTTCAAATCTGGCCTCAACATACAAAACCAATAACAGTTCTGAATCTCTGACTAAATATTTAAGAGATGAACATCAAGGTATTTGAGATTTTTTTAATGGTACTATTGAACATCTCATACTGTTACATATACATTTAGGTAGCATTTTGTGCAATACAGGGAAAATTTAAAGTTACCAAATTCCTTTCAATCACCTATCTTTGCATTGCACAATTATCACTCATTCCTTGAGTGCCTACTCTATGCAAGAACTTACTTGGCAACTATGGACAAAATAGAAAAAATCCCCACCCTCGAGGAGCCAGCACACTGGTCGGGGAGGTAGACAATACAAATAAACAAGCAAATTATATATTTGATTGGAAAGTGATGAGAACAATGACAAAAAGAAGCAATGGAATCAGGATCGAGAGTGCTAAGAGGGATGAGCTATAAAAGCTCTCACTGAGAAGGTGTTTTCTAAGCAAAGACTTGAAAGAAGCAAGGGAGTACGACATGGGATGGAGCAGGGTGGGGAGGGGAATGCTCTCTGTGTGCATGTTGTCCAGTACTGTAGGAACAGCAAAAAGAATGGGACAGAGGGGGGAGGAGAAAAGATGGCGACGAAGAGACAATAGGCTAGAAAGCTCCTGGAAGATACAGGAAAAAGGGAGAAAATACAGCAGGCCCCAGTAGGAACTGTAACACTGAGGATAAATTGGACTGTATTATCAACCTACCCAGAGAAGAAGGACGCACAGAAGAGACTAAAAAAAGGAGAAAAGCCGTTTAAACATCCTGCCCCAGCCCCTTCCTCCTTTCCCCTCCCCCCATCTACTAACTCCGAGAACCAGGAACTACAAGACAAATCCAGAAGCCCTATACTGAAGAGAAATTAAAGCTTATAAACAGCCTAGATTTGGGGAGAATTGCAGCGATACAAACAACCGAGGAAGTGCTCCAGACGTGGTGAGTTAAGTCTCTAACTTTAGGGATTCTAGGGAAGGAGCGGGTAGTCGAGTTAGGCTGAGGGAAGCCTCACAAATAGAGACCTCGGTGACAAAGAATAGTTAACCCGCTAACCGGGGAAGCCTCTAAACTGAATGGGGGATGGGATGTATTTAAGCCACAAGTTGGTCCAGAAAGGCGTGCTTGGTGCAGCAGACTAACAACCTAACTAGGGGAAACCCAGTACTTGAAAGCCACAGCCTCAGCGCCCAGTGGGGAGCCCCAACCATACCCTTCGGGACACTAGGGCACTGGGAGGTGCAGACCCTCCACCAAGCCTAGGTGCGCAAGCCCTGGAGCTACGCTCCCTCCTCTCCCCACAAAACCAACAACCTCAGCACCAGCAGCAACTTTGGCACATGCGCTGTACCCCGCCTGCAACCGGATCTCAGTGCTGGCACCAGCTGCAATCTCTGAGATCTCGGAAAGGAGCTGTGTCCAGCGGCGCCCCAATTTCAGCGCTGGAGACAGTCTTCACGCAGAAGCCCCGGAGCCACACCCCCGAGCCAGCTCCAGCCCCTCCCGCTCTGACGACAACCACAACCAGTTTCCTGGGCAGTGCCCCAGAGTCAGTGGACTCAAGCCTTGGCCTTTGCCGGCTTCAGCGGCTGCGGCGCCCCCGCCAGCAACACCACTGCACCGCTGCCATACAGAAACCATTACCAGTATGGAGAAGTAGAACAGGGAAGTCAGAGCCCTGGCATGGGGCAATTGGATGACCAGAGAAACATCTGCCCACTTCGGGTTGAACAAAGATAGGGGCAAGGCGAGAGGAGGGAAGACCCACTGAAGCCGAGC
>JAGFMF010011659.1:5933939-5999758 GCA_019455555.1 Galemys pyrenaicus | reverse complement strand
AGGTTTTGTATGTTTGTCTTAATGCGGCGGATGGCAGAACCCATTCAGAGAGGGCAGGCTTGGGGCTTCTGGGTGCTCCTCTCCCTGCCCTGTAACATGAACACACCTCAGGATATATATGTCTTGGCCATATTTTAGCTAACTAGGCAAAGTTGTTGACCTTTCTATAACCTTTCCATGTAATATTTATACATAGCTGAAGATGTTAGGAAATCTCCATAACAACACAAATACAAGCTGTTATCAAACCCCTAAGAAAGGAAATTTCATAGAAAGATAAAAGCAGGACTAAATATGCACATTTTCTGACCATGTTAATGAGATTACTAGTTACCTCAACAGAGGAGCCAAGCAAATTACCAGCAAATTCTCTAGAAGGTGTGGCTAAAAGAAATGAAGATAAGGTGCCTCTGACCAGGTGCACTGAAAAAAAAAAAAAAAAAATTTTTCATGAACAAAATGTAAGTGAAAATCATATGGCAAGCTGTTAACAGTGATTCTTTCCAGAGGCTGACTTTACAGAGAATGATCTTTAATGCTTGAAATTTTATCATGAACATAATTGCTTTCATCAGTAAAAAAGGAAACTACACAAAAGGGGAATTATAAAGAAATTTGATTTCTAGGGGAAAAATACTGATTTGGCATGACGTGTAACTAATGGAGGGAAACAGCAACTCATGAACTATTTTCAAGAAACTCCAACTTAGCTTTACCAAAGGACTATAAATAAAACTGCTCTAAATGACTGTTCTTGCCGAACTAAACTAATGTGTGTTGGTAGAACAAAAAGTAAAATAAGAATAAAATGAATTTTCTTACAAGTACTTTTAGAAATACAATTATTCTGTAGATTTCAAAGACCCTATAAATTTATCTACTATAAGCTTAACATTAATCAATAGCTACACTTTTTTCTAATAGAACTTATTAAAAAAAATTTTAAAGTAGCAAACAACTTAAGTACAAGCACACAAAATTACTGTATCACCATGCAATAAGTATAGAGAAAATGAGACTGTTATCTGATCATATTCTTGCAATACTTTTGCTTATTTATATCTATTTGCCCAATATGATTATTCATAAATTCTTTTATTTATATATACATAACTGATTGTTATATAATTGTCCAATTTAACCAATAATCCCAAGTTTTCTTATAAAAGCTACTGAGCTGTGGCTACAGAGAAGATTTCATTAAATCTTCATGAAATTACAAGTGCTGTTTTTAATGTTACTGTATTTTTTAAAAGGTAAGCTCTAGTTATATAAACTGAAGTCTTAAAATTACACTCTGTAATTTATTGAATATGAAGTTGAATTTCTTAGTTTCTCATGAGCCTGTTGGAGCTTCTAATTGTAATTCAAGGTAGTAAGCACTAGATGGCACAGAGATTTACAACCAGACAGCTGATTTCTTTTTCAGGTTTTTCGCTAAATATAAGAATATTTGGCTAAGATGGCCCTTTAAGAACATTAATACTTCTAGTCAAAGCAATATGCAGATTCAAAGCAATCCGTGTCAAAATTTGAACAGCATTGTCAAAAAAAAAAAATAGAACGAACAATACTAAATTTGTATGGACCCGCAAAATACACCAAATAATCAAAGCAATGCTTTGACCAAAAAAAGGAAAAAAAAAAAACAAAACTGTGTGAAGTTTACTTCACACTTTGACTTTAACCTATATTACAAAGTAATAATAATAAAAACAGTATGTTATTGAAATTAAAAAAAACACCAAGCAATGGAATAGAGATGAGAGTTCAGAAACAAATGCACACATATATGGGCAGTTAATTTACACAAAGTAGCCAAGAGTGTATAATGGAGCAAAGAGAATCTCTTCAGCAAATGGAATTGAGAAAACTGGATGATCACTGACAAAAGAATGATACTAGACAGCTATCTAATACCATACACAAAAATTAATTCAAAATATATTAAAGACTGAATGTAAGACCTGAAACCATAAATTACATAAAAGAAACTACAAGTAATACACAGCTTAACTTTGGCCTTAGGGATATCTTTAGGACTTGACTTCAATAGCAAGAGAAAAAAAGGCAAAAATAAACAAATAAATTAAAGTTTCTTTACAGAAGAAGAAACTATCATTAAAATGAAAAGACAGGTAACTGAGAGAAGATACTTATCTATTATACATCTAACAAGGGGCTAATATCCCAGATATATAAATAATTCATACAACTGAACAACAAATAAACCCATCAAAAAATGGACAGAAGAGCTGAATACACATTTCTCCAAAGAAGACTTAGCCAACAGGCACAAGAAAAACTGCTCATCATCACTCCTTACTAGGGAAACACAAATCGCATCTATGAGAATAGCCTATGTCAAAAAGACTAGAAACAACAAGTGTTGACAAAGGTACAGAGAAAAATAAACTCCTGTACATAACTGTATGCAAAGAAATTAAATCAGTGCACTCTATGGAAAATAACACAACTGTTCCTCAAAAATTTAAAAATATATCTACCATGTGGTTCAGCATTCCACTTTTAGGTGTCTATCCAAGGAATATGAAAGTACTATTTTGAAGAGTCATATATACCCATGTTCACTGCAGCACTATTTACAACAGACAAGAAACAGAAACAACCTAAGTGCTTATAAGTGGATGAACCGATAAAGAAAACACATATGTATGTTTGTATACATATATATGCATGCATGCATACGTGTACATACATATACATATATACACATGCATATACACACAATGAAATATCGCTCAGCTATACATAAGGTGAAATCTTGCCTTTTGAGACATATGGGTGGAAGTGGAGAGCACTGAAATAAGTTAGGAGAAAGAAAATAGCGATAATTTCACTGATGTGAAATATAAAGAAATAAAGCAAATGAATAGACAAAATAAAATAAAACAAACCTTTGAATTCTGATAGCAGAACTGAGGATACCAAAGAGGGAGGGAAGGAGGTAGAAGTAAAGGATAGATGAGGTCTAATGAATTATGGTGGAGGATTTTTTCATACTTTGGTAGTGGATGTGGTATAGTAACATACATTTGGAGATGTATAAATCTATACTCCTAAAACACATATGGTATTGTAAACCAATGTTCCCTCAAATAAGAGGAAAAAAAAGAATATTTGAACAGGCACACACACACACACAAAGTGGGCTACTTTCTCATATTGTACACAAAAGATTAACTCAAAAGGATTAAAGACCTGAAGTCATAAAACTCCTGGATGAAAATCTAGGTGGAATGCTCTTTGATATGGGTCAAAGAGCAATGATTTCTTTTGCCAATGATTTTTTTATTTATAAAGTCTCAAAAGCAAAAAGAATAAAAGCAGCAATAAATAAGTAGAATTACATCAAACTAGAAAGTTTCTGCAAAGAAAACCACCAACAAAATGAAAAGGTAATCTATTGAGTAGGAACAAATATTAGCAAATCACATATCTGACAAGGTGTTAATATCCAAGTATATAATGAACTCATGCAACTCAATGAAAATAAAGCAAATAACCCAATTAAAAAATAAGCAGAGGATCTGAATAGAAATTTTACAAAGAACATATACTAACGTCAACAAGTATACAAAAAGGTGCACAATATCTTTCTTCATCAAAGAAACACAAATGAAAACCACAGTGAGTTATCACTTCATACCTACTAAATGACTATTATCAAAAAGACAAAAAAATTACAAGGATTTGTGAGAATGTGGAAAAAGGGAACACTTGTGGACTGTCGTTGGGAATGTAAATTGATGCCACTATGGAACAAGTATAGAGGATCCTCAAAAAATTAAAAATAGAATGATCACAAGATTCACCCATTTTGGGTATTTACCAGAAGAAAATGAAAACATTAACTTGAAAATAGATATGTATCTGCATATTCATTGCAGCATTATTTGTAATAGCCAGGATATGGAAATAAGCTGAATCCATGAGTGGATGAATAAAGAAGGAAAATAGTGTGTATGTGTGTGTGAGAGTGTGTATGTGTGCATGCATGCATGTTATGTGTTTAATTCAGCTATTAAAAAAAAAAGAGGGAAATTTTGCCATTTGGGACAAGGTCATTCTGGACTTGAAGATGGATGGATTTTGAGGTCATTATGCTAAGTGAAATAAGTCAGAGAAAGGCAAATACCACATGATTTCACTTATATTTGGAATCTAAACTAAAATAAAAGAGCTCATTGTTACAGAGAAGGTGGGGACTTGGGGTAGGTAAAATAGGTAAAAAGGTAAAGGAGCTCAAAATGTACAAACTTTTAGTTATAAAATTTATGTCATGGGGATATAATGTATGGTGATATCGTATGTTTGAAAATTTAAGAGAGTAGATTTAAATAGTTCTGGTCACAATTTAAAAAGTTATAACATTATGGGAAATGTTAACTAAACATTTATACATATATTGAATCATTATATTGTTTTCCTATAAGTAATATAATTCTATATGTCAATTATATCTCAATTTTTAAAAAAATATTCTCTCAGATGACAATTATAATTTAAGTGGAAAGAAAAAAGGTTTTCCACAGGAAAGACCCTGTCTAACTCTGCTAAATCAACTCCCAGTACCGCCCTTAGAGTGGATGCTAGAGGAGCAAGAGTAAATTAAAGGCTTAGCATTTCATCTCTATGCAGTGCTTAGGACCTATAAATAAAGGTCTTCTGTCCACTTTGGAACCTAAGACTCCAGGTCTTTCACTTAAAACTGAAAGTGTCAATATGGAAAGTCTCCCACCCTAGCAGCTTCAGTACTATTTTGAAGTTGTGAAGGAGACTGATGGTGACAGTGAGAGGTCTCTTGCCTTGCCCATGCTCTTGCTACTCCTGTTATTCACCAGTGCCAAGACTGAACTTTTGCCAAGATAAGACAACCTCTCTGGAAATAGAAAGTCTTAGGAAGGAAATTTACCCTTGCTTTATGTAAATCCTTTTCTGGTCAACACAGTTTACTTGGGTTAAGACACAAAACAACCTTTAAAGAATGTCAGTTCACGAGGAGAAGGGATACGTAGGCTGGCCCACCTCAACATCTCAGGTTCTTAGAACTGGACCTGGTATCCTGTGAAGTCCAGTAAACAATTGTTGAATAAAGAATTTCTTGTGAAAAATATGAAGTTGAGATGATTAATAAATACCCTGAATGACTTTATCACTCTCCAAAAGGTCTTCACAGAGAATTAGGATCCAAATTAAACCAAGGGAACTGGACCAAAAGGGAAAAGCCTAGCATTTGGAATCAGGCCATCTCAGTCCTGGTTTGAATCTGGTTCTACCCACTTGCCAGGAAGGGAAAAACAGGTGGTAAGTAGAGAATTAAGGTGACGTTTCAACAGAAAAGAAAAATAAGGTCTTCCAAACAAGTACAAAACTGATAAAGTACATAGTAAAAGAAACTGTGGCCTTTAGTGAGAGGAAAATATTGACTCTTATTATAACTAGTAGAAAAATGTACTTAGAAAAAACAAACATGAGAGTCTATCTAGGTCACATTTGAGAGTGCAAGGGGCACTATTAATTATGCTAGGACAACAGGTGAAAACTGGGGGTTGGGGGTGCCCAAGGCAAACTGAGGCATAAGATCACACAATTTATAGCACACATCAAAAGCTCCAGACATCTGAGTTAATAAAAAGTTAAATGTATAAATGCTCTGCTGAGTGTTTATTATAGCCTGGCACTGTTCTAAGTTCTTTCTGTATTTTTAACTCTTTAGTACAAAAATATAATGATATATTATTATCCTACATTACAAATGAGGAAACTGAGGCACAGAGAGATTTTAAATAATCTACAGTTACTATTGGCTTATTCCAAAGTGACTGGGTCTGTGCATTTAGTGGTTACAAAGTACAAGTTCTCTAGGATAACCTTGGGTTGCACCAAAATGCATGGAAGTGCATTCTGCTGGGCAGGAAAAGGATAGATCTGCTTCTTCTATTTCAGTCAGAGCACAGCCAGGACCATTGTTTTTATTCTAGGAATGTATTTATCACACAAATTAGGGACGTTAGAGTATATTAGGAATGGCAAGGTCATGTGAGACCATGTTACAAAGGGATGAGTAGAAAGAAATGTTTAGCTTAGAGAAGAAGACAGTGAGAAAGATTTACCAATATGGGTGGCTGGGGTAGGGGTGAGATTAGACACATTCTAGTTAGAAGCTTTCAGTCTTTAACCATTGCAATTCAGTTCACATATGTATTAACTATGTAATTAAAGTTTAATTATGCAATCAAGACAAAGGTTTCTTGAAACCCTTATTACCTGTGATACACCACTCTATTTATTCTCATTCCATTCTATTTCTTCCTTTTCTTCTCTCTTTTTTAATGCTGGTACATCCAGCTGAAATTATTCTACAGCTTGGATTCTAGTCTGTAGCCTGAAAAATATCACTCTATATGGTCCCAGGAAGAGAAACTTAAGACTAGTGGATAGATGTTATAGGAAAGCATATCTTAAGAGTACATAATTAGGTAACGGTCAGAGATATTTGATGTTGTAATACGTCACTTTGGGACACAGGGAGTTCCTCATCACTACTGGTGATGTATAGAAGCCCATCATATGTTGTGGATAGAAAAGAGGGAACTCAAGCATAATAGTTAAATTTAGGCTGAAATGGAAGAACATTACATTTCTTTCCAAGCCTGACATCTTGTTACTATAAAACACATTTTTGTACGAGAAGTAATACTTTCCCATCAACAGTGACCATTTTTCAAACTACTTTGTTAGGTACCAAAGTAACAAGATAGAAGGGAAAAGGGTGGGTTGGTAGGAAGGACAGAAAGAAAGAGAGAAATGACAGAGGGAAGGAAGTCTGAAGAAAAATGGAAAAAAGGGAGTGGAATGAAAGAAAAGAGAACAAAGAGAGAAAAGGGAAAAATAAAACCATATAGAATTTAAAGTATTTTCAAAGTAAATTGAAGAATTGTGATTAAAAATATATTATGAAACTACTTGAACTCTGAAAATAAACAATGGAACAATTAATTTGTCATAGATGACTTCAGTACCCCACTCTCACCAATGGACAGACAAAGAGACAGAAAAATGAAAAAGGATATAATAGCTATAAATAAAGAATTAGACTGCATGCATCTATAGGGTCTGTACACCCCCCCCCAAAAGTATACATTTTCTCAAATGTACATAGGACATTCTCTAGGGTTGACCACATACTGGATCACAAGACAAGTACATACAATTTCATGAAGATTCAAATCATACCAAACATCTTCTTTAACCATAAAGTTATCACACTAGAAATCAACTACAAAAAGAAAGCAGGGAAATCCTCTAATACAAGAAAAATGAAAACCACTCTACTAAAAGAGTACTGGGTTAACAAAGAAATCAAAAAGTACCTTGAAACAATGACAATGAGGAACATCACCTAGTTCCTCATCTTGATTATTTAGAAAAAAAAAAAAAAAAAGAACAAAGCCAAAAGTCATCAGAAGAAAGGAAATAACAAAAACTAGAGTGGAAATAAATGTAACAAATCAAAATGGCAATACAAATGCTGGTTCTTTTAAAAAAAAATAATAAACAACCCTCTAGCTGGGTTCACTCAGAAAAAAAGAGAAAACTCAAATAAATAGTATCAAAAGTGAAAGAGAAGCTACAACAGACACCACAGAAATTCAAAATATAGTAAAATATTACAATGAACATTTACACACTAACAAGTTCAATAACTTAGATTATGTGGACAAATTATTAGAATTATTTAATCATCTGAGTTTGAAAATGGAAGAAATTGAAAACACAATCATAAGCAAGAAACCAAACAGTAATAAAAACAGTAATAAAAACTCTCCCAAAGAACAAAAGCCCAGGACAGATGGTTTTACAAGCTAGTTTTACCAAGCCTTTAGAAATGAAATAATACATATCTTGCTCAAATGCTTTCAGAAAATTAAGAGATAAGGAATACTTCCAAATGCATTTGATTAGATAATCATGACTCTAGCACTAAAACCAAACAAAGAAAACACACACAAAAAGAAAACTACAAAAGAAAATCTCCCTAGTAAACATAGATGCAAAAATCTTTGATAAAATCTTAGCAAACTGAACACAAGAATACATTGAAAAAGATTACCAAAAGTCTAATTTATACCAGGGACAGAAGAATAGTTCGACATTCAAAAATCAACTAACCCCATAAACAAACAGAAAGATAAAAACCATATGATCATTAGATCATAGATGCTGAGAAACATTTGATAAGATTCAACATCCATTTATAATAAAAATTCTCAAAAAAAAATTAGGGATAAATGGAATGTATATTAACATAATAAAAGCCATTTATAACAAACCACAGCTAACATCATTCTCAATGGTAAAATCCTGAAATTCTGCCATCTGGCAAAAGACAATGATGTCTACTCTCACCACTTCTAGTCAACATTCTGTTGAAGTCCTAGTTAGAGCAATTAGTCAAGAGAAAGATATAAAAGGAATCCAAGTTTAAAAAAGAGCAAAGCTACCGTTATTTGCAGACAACATTATAATATACATAGAGAACCCTAAACATTCTACTCATAAATGAATTAAAACAATAAATCAGTCCAGCAAAAGTAGCAGGTCAAAAATCAATATATAAAAATCAGTTGCCTTCTTATGTGCAAATGACAAGCAAGAAAATGATCCCATTTACAATTACACCAAGAAAAAGCAAATACCTAGCAGGTAACCTAATGAAGGATGGAAAGGATCTAAACAAGGAAAACTGTAATACTTTGTAAAAAAAAAAAAAAAAATAGAGGAGACAAAGAAATGGAAAGATATTCCTTGCTTATAGAAATCAGGAAAATCAACATTGTCAAAAATGGTCATCCCACCCAAAACAATGTACAAATTCAGTGCAATCCTAGCATCACTCTTTAAAAAATCAAACAACATTACTGAAATTTACATGAAACCATAAAAGACCCCAAATAGCCAAGGTTATACTGACGGGAAAAAAAGAGGAAGAATGGCAATATCACACTTCAGACTTTAAACTGAACTATAAAGCCATAAACCATGGTACCGGAACAAAAACAGACACACAGACCAATGGAATAGAAGCAAACCCACACATATATGAAACATTAGTCTATAACAAAGGAACCGAGAATATACACTGAAACAAGAAAAGACTCTTCAATAAACGGTGTTGAAAAAACTGAATAGCCACATGTGAAAGAATGAAACCAGACCACTGTCTCATACCATATACAAAAATCAACTCTAAATGGATAAAAAAGACTTGGATGTAAATCCAGAAACCATAAAATACATAGAAGAAAACAGGCAAAACATTTCATGACATCAACTTCAATGATGTTTTTGAGGATTCATACCCAGCACCAAAGAAAATATAAGCAATTGGGACTACATTAAACCAAAAAGTTTTCACACAGTGAAAGAAACCATCCCTAAAACAAAAAGGACACCCACTGAATGGGGGGGAAAATTGTATTCCATACCTTTTTTGCCATAGGTTTTTTTTTAATTAGATTTATTTATATTTTACATCATTTGTATTCCCCAGGGAGTTCCCACCACCATGTCACCCATGTGCCATCACCTCAGCCCCTTGTGCTCCTTCTACCCTCATCCCCATCTGTGCCCTCCCTCTCCTCCCCCCACCATAGTCCCTTTAGTTTATCTTTGACCTTTTGGTCTTGTTGAATTTTGTTGTTGTTGTTGTTTGTTTGTTTGTTTTTGGTTGTAATTGCCCATTTCCTTGAGCTTACTCTTTTTTTTTTTTTTGTAATTGTTGCTCTTTCACATTCCTCCCAAAAGTGAAGCCATCTGGTATTTTTCTCTTGCCTTCTGACTTGTTTCACTGAGTAAACTCCCTCTAGCTCCATCCATGTTTCTATAAATGGCCCTAGTTTATCATTTTTTTATTGCTGAATAGCATTCCATTGTGTATATTTACCACATCTTCTTGATCCAGTCATCTACTTTTGGGAATTTGGGTTGTTTCCAGGTCTTACCAAATACAAATAGTGCTGCAATAAACATAGGTGTATTCCATACTTTTAACAAGGGGCTGGTATCAAAGATCTGTGAAGAACTCACATAACTCAACAAAAAGAATATAGCCCAATCAAAAAAATAGACAGAAGCTAAATAGACTTTTCCAAAGAAGACATACAAAATGGTCAACAGGCACATGAGAACATGTTCATCATCACTTATTATCAGGGAAAGGGAAATCAAAACCACAATGAGATACCACTTCACACCTGTGAGAATAGCCCATATCAAAAAGATCAGAAACAACAAACTCTGGAGAATGTGTAGGAAAAAAGGAACCCTCTTACACTGTTGGTGGAAATAAAGACTGGTCCAGCCCTATGGAAAACAGTATGGAGGTTTCTCAAAAGATTAAACATTGATCTGTCATTGACAGAGCAATTCCATTTCTAGGTATCTACCTGAAGAATACAGAGACACTAATTCAAAGGGAAACAGTCACAGAAACACTATTTAATAAGCAAGCTATTGAAACAACCTAAGTGACCAAATGTAAATGTGTGAGTCAGGAAGATATGGTATATATGCACAATGGGATACCACTCTGCCATCAAAGATTGTGGTGACATAATAGAATTGGAGGGGATTATGCTAAGCAAACTAAGTCAGGAGGAGAAAGACAAATACCAGATGGTATCACTTACATGTGGAATATAGTGAAACCAAACAAAGGGTTGGTTAAAACCAAACTAACAAACCCTAGAAGGCTGACTATAGAGCTGAAGTGTGGGGGAGGGGGAGAAGGGAGAGAACAAAGTGAGGAGGGAGCACAGTGGACTTTAGTGATGGACATGGGTGGTGTGGTGGTGGGTGTGGTGTGGTAACACCTGAAAGGGTATATCCTGTACTTCTAAAACACAAACAACATTGTAAACCAATGTTACCCCAATAAAATAAAATTAACAAAATAAAATCTAAAAGTCTACTTTCCCAATTCCAACAAAAACACAAATTGGGTTCATCCACAGTACAAGTTTCCTGCATGAGAAAAAGGGAAAAAACAGGCATCTGAAAATCCCTCTGTGCTCTATAATCAGCTTAAATGTTTTTCCTTCTGATCATGGATGAAGAGATCTGAAGAGCTGAACTCGCTCAGGATTCAATATGTAAAATAACTCTCAACCTGGTCTGTTCTATCCTTTTTGACAGGCAAACATATTGCAATAATCTTCAAAGGCAGCTTCTGGGAGAGCCCCCTAACTCCCTTTGAAGATACCACCAAAAAGGGGAAGAGAGAAAGAGGAGAAATCTAAATAAGAGCAAAATTATTGACAGAAGGATATTAAAATGAACCCCCAAAGAATACAACTGATAAATATTAAAGATTCTATTAGACTACTAACCAACCATTCACCTCATATCTGTGGGCTCATTACCAGCACATAGTACTTTCTTAATCTTTAATCAGGTATCTTGTGTAATCCTCATCCATGTTCATAACCAAATGGCACAGGGCTAGGAGTTTCAGTTAGATAAAGACGGATGTTTTAGTGGTGATATCAGCACAGCTTCCTAAAAGAGGTAAGAAACTCCAAATTGGGGTGAATGATTCATCTAATACGCCTAGAATTCTATGGATGTTTTTCACCAAATTCAGTTTCCAGTTTTCCAAATTCAGGACCAGTTTTCTTTACAAGGTCTTAGGATGAAGGATACTTACACTAGAACAACCATAATCCAGACATTGTTGATTTTATTTGGTATACAGGGAGTTGACTGCTCATGAATCAAGTAAATACAAACAATTCAAAAGGGTCTTCTCAACTGAAGACTCTTCCTTCTGACAAAATGAATGTTTCAGTTTTTTACTCAAACACCACAGGTACATATAATCATTATGATATGATAGAAAATATTTGAAATGTACATATTCAAACAGTTATTTTTTTAAATAAAGTAGATTGTTAGAAGTTTTTGCTAAGACCATTTGGGCATCCTAGAAATCTGAATCCTGAATTGGGTTCATTCCCAACTTGCTATAAACTGTGCCTCAAATGCTTAAACCAAGGGTAGAATTCTCTGTGGAAAGATGAGTCCAGGCATAAACTGAAACCAGACTGAAGCTTAACAAGTCAGTGAAGACAGAGACTTGGAAACAGACGAAAAAGAATAGAGGCTGACATAACTCAGGTAAGACGGAATTCAAAGCATGCTAAAACCTAAGCAACATAGACCAGCTGGACTGAGATGAAGCCAAGACCAAGCCAGGACAGGCTAAGGAAACACATGCTAGCTTCAGAGGCCTGTCTGCCAGGTGGATGCTTGCAAACTCAATGTACCATGTCATAAGACACAACAATTTCATACTTGGTTAAGGCAGACATTGGGAATTAGAACATGAATTCAAGGGCAGGGTACCACCATGATGTTACAGACTCATAATCAGAGCAAAACTTCTATATCCAGCATATTATGATCTATCTACAAAAAAAATCTAGTATGTTTGGGTTAAGTATAACAAAGATCCTAATACAACAGTAAAAGAAATAAAGGAAATTCTAGAACCAAAATTCAGGGGCTAACATAAACACAGGAATATTGCACTGGCGCTGACACTTCAGCTGTCCAGAGGGTATTTATTGATGCTGGTAAACAAGAAGCTTGTGTCTTTGAGGCATATGGAAATAAATGTCAAAACCTTGGACTTGCTCAATGTGAGAAAGTAGAACAGTGTTCCTCCCTATCCCAGTAAACCCTCAAAGGGTTATGCTCTTAGTAAGAAGAGATGACAAGGAATCTCTGTCTGCATAGGTGCTTGGTGCCAGGGGTGAGGGGGAAGCCTCCATAAGCACAATTTTCACTGCTTAATTGAAAAGAAAGGAACAATTCCAAACTCATTTTGGAAGGTCAGCATTACCCTAATATTGAAGCAGAAAAGGACACTACAAGAAAACAAAGTTATACACCAATATTCCTAGCAAGCATAGATGTAAACATTCTCAACAAAATACTAGCAAACTGAATTCAAGGATACATTAAGAAGAAACCCTTTCCTTTTTTCATTGTTGGGTAAGATTTTAGCTGTGGGCTTATCATATTATATTATGTTGAGGCTACTCAAAATATACAATGATCAAGTGGAATTTATCACTGGGTTGCAAGGAAGATTAAATAATACAAATCAATAAATACAATATGCCACATTAACAGAATAAAGGATAAAAACCTCACAACAATTTCAATAGCTGCAGGGAAAGCATTTGGCAAAATCCAACATCCTTCCATAATAAAACTCAACAAATTAAATATGAAGTAACTGTAATAGGTTAAGTAAGAAAAATATCTTAAAATTGTATGGCCCCCTGAAATACTCCCAAAAGTCAAAGCAATCTTCAGAAAGAAGAATCAATCTGAAAGGGAAATACTTCCTAGCTTCAGACAGACTATTTTACGAATCCATAGTAATCAAGACAGTATGGCATTGGCATATAAACCAGTACAACAAAGTAAAGAGCCCAGAAATTAACTCATGTATACACTGTCAACTAACCTTTGGCAAGGGTGTCAAGAACACACAATGGGGAAAAAATTGTCTCTTCAACAAATAGTATTGGGAAAACTGGCTATTCACTAGTAAAAGAATGAAACTGGATCCTGATCTAATACCACTCATAAAATGAATCAAAATTGATTAAACACCCAAACTGTAGACCCCAATCCATAAAATTCCTAAAAGAAAATAAGGGGGAAAGTTCCTTGACATTGTTCTTAGCAATGAATTTTGGGATAAAATAAAAAGACACAGGTAACAAAAGCAACAATAAACAAGTGAGAATAACCAAAGTAAGAGGTTTCAGCAAAGTGAAGGAAACAGTGAATAAACTGAAAAGGCAACCTTAAAAATGGGAGAAAATATTTATAAACCATATATCTGATAATGTGTTAATAGCCAAACTATATAAAGAACACATACAACTGAATAATGATCACAAAAGCAATTAATTCAATTAAAAAATAGGCAAAGGAATTAAATAGACAGTTTTTTCTAAAAAAAAAAAAGATATACAGATACATGAAAAGATAACAGGTGCATGAAAAGGTGCTCAGACAATACTAATCACCAGGAAAAGTCAAATTAAAGCCACAATAAATTATCATCTCACATCTTAAGATGACTATAATGAAAAAAAAGGGGGGGAGGGGTAACAATTACATGTGAAGATGTGGAGAAAAGGGAATCCTTGTGCACTGGTGGGAATGTTAATTGGTACTATCAATATGGAAAACAGTAGGTTGTTTCCTCAAAAGATTAAAAATAGTATTGTCATATGATCCCACAATCACACTCTAAAAGAAATGCCATATCTGAAGAAAATTAGTATCTTGAAGAGATATCTGCACTCCCATGTTCACAGCAGCTAATAGTCAAGCAATGGAAACCACCTAAATAGATTGAGAAAATGTGATACAGACATCTATATCTCTACACATACACATATACATGGAATATTATTCAGTCATAAAGTAGAAATTCTGGACAACAGCGTGGATGAACATGGAGTACATTGTGCTAAATGAAATAAGCCAGACAGAGAAAGACAAATTCTATATACAGTATTACTTCTATGTGGAATCTTAAAAAAGAGAAAGAGAAAAAGAAAAAGCTGATTTTTATAAAAACAGAAAATAAATGGCGATTGTCAGAGAGGAATGGAGAGATGCAGGAAAAGGAGGAAAAGAGACTTTGAGTTGTAAGATGAATAAGTTCTGAGGTTCTAATGTACAGCATGGTTACTCTAGTTAATAATATGGAATCATATACCTGAACATTGCTAAGAGTAGATTGCAGGTATACCCACTATCTGAAAAAAAAAAAGAGTAATGCTTTGAATGTGTTAATTAACTTGATCTAGTAATCATTTCATAACACATGTATGTCAAATCATCATAATATATAATTATAAACATATAATTAGAGTTGCCAATTCTTCCTCAATAATGCCAAAAAACTGAAACAAAGAATTAAAATTGGTTTTCTTGATTCTCTTAAAAATGTTTTTCTACTGTTAAAAAAATGTAAACTGCCTATATAGTTTAGAAACCAGACTTGAAAAATTGATATTAAAGTGGCCAAGGGCAGGAAATACACTTGTTGTGCCAAAAAAAATTAAAGGCAAATTGTTTCTAGGGCAGAGGTTCAGAACAACACTGACTGTGGGGCTTTAAAAATCATTGATGCCAGGGTCTCACACCAAGAATAACTGAGTCAACACGTCTGGGTTCAACTTGCCATCCTAATTTTTAAAAGTTCAAGAGCGTACATCAAAGATTGAAAATCACTGCTCTAGAGAGATGTGCTTTCAGGGTAGACCACACAGGATCACTACCAAACATAATGTAAAATGTTTGCAACAGCCAAGGGAACAACCTGCCGTAAGCAAGAGTAGGAAATAATAGTAGAAATAACAAAAAGCAGAGTTAAACCTCCAAAACTTCAGATAATGAAATTTATCAAAGTAAACAATTTTGGGAGGCACAAAATAAAACTTCTAGAAATGATAAATATACTCATTGATTAAAAAAACTCAAAAAGACAAATTAAGAGCTATAAAGATAAATTAGAAAGTTGAACATATAACCAACTGATGTTCAAAGAAGAGGAATGAAGAGAGGAAGATTTGGAGATAATGAAATTTTCTCCATAATTTTCCAGAATTCATGAAAAACAAGAATCACCAAATTTGGTTTTTGAACAGGATAAATAAAACTAAATCATACCTAAACATAGCCTACTGGAACTTCAAAACATAACAGTCTAGGACCATAGAAATTTCTCAGCTTCCACATACTCTGTCCTACATGAGAAACCGTATTGGACCAGATCAGCACTATTGGTGACTTAATTTAGAACTTAGAAGAAATTGGGTCAAGAAGAGCTCAAGTCAGGAATAAAGCTAAACAACAATTTCTTGGTGCCCTTAGAAATTGACTAGGGATTAACTACTCAAATGAAGAAACAGTCCTACTACAGAATCCCATCCAATGTTAGCATTCCCTTTCTGTCAAATGGCAAATTGAAAAGAAGCTAGTCTTTTGAAACTTTTTAAGTACTTTCTTTTACTGAAAATACCAAGTGTTGACAAGAATGTGGAGCAACTGAAATGCTTATATGTTGCCAGTGGAAATACAAAATAATAAATTATTCTGGAAAATAGTTTGATAGTTCTTAGAAAATTCACATGCCTTTTTGCCGTAAGACCTAGCACCTAGCAATTCCACTCTTAAATATATGTCCAAGATACATAGACATGAATGTTCAGAGCAACTTTTTTCATATCACAAAATTACAGAAAATACAAAAGTTCATAAAAAAATGAATACATAATAGCATATCTATAAAATGGAAAATTACTTCATATTAAGAAGGAACAACTACGGAGGTACACAATTACATGAATGAACCTCAAAATTATTGCGCATAAGCAAAAGATGTCAAAATTCATACTTTATGATACCATTTATGTGAAACTGGGGGAAAAAAATTGAACTTATAGTAACAGCAGTCAATAGTATTTGCCTAGACTCACGGGAGGGTGATTGATGTGGAAGAAAGGGACTCAGGAAATTGGGAGTGGTTGAAAATATTCTATATTTTTATTGTAGTGGTATTAACATGAGTGCATACATTTGTCAAAATGTAAAAACTCAAAAACTGCACACCAAAACAACTTATTTGGTATGTGTAAATTATTTACCTCAATAAAATTTATGTGACTACACCTGAGTGGGAAAACCCTATACTGTCAAAAATTTCAGGAGCATGTAGGAAAATGATACTTCATTAAACAAATAGAGAAATAAATGAATACCAGGACAGGAAAAAAAATCAGTTGAATAATTTTTTAAAAATTCCTCCCTCTTTGCCAAAAACATTTTCAACTGCTTTCCCACACATACTTACTATCTTATCATGACTTTTCCTACATTATGTTTTCTTCTCTTTTCTTGACTTTATCATCATCTAACTTTTGAAACATAATTTTCCCATAGGAAAATTTTCCCACAAGAAATTTATTTTCTATGGGTCACAAATTTGAAATTATTCTTTTTACTCAAAAATATAGAATTGATGGAGGGATTATGGTACAAAAAAATATTCTTTACTATTCTGGGTTCAAATCCAGCTCTCCTACAGTATCATAAACATTACATTCTGAACCTCAGTTCCTTATCTGTAAAATGGAAATTGTAATAATACCCACCTCTCGGGACAGAAATAGTTTGCCACAGAATAGGCATTCAGTAAATGTTAATCTGTTGAACAAATATTATTTCCAATTAAATCTTCCCCATATATATTATAAGCTAGTCAGAGCATAAACCTAAATAAGATGTTGTGAAGTTAGTTTAAATCACTTGTTAGAGTCACCACCTAGTAGTGGGATGGAAGTTCATGAAAACAAAGTCACTCAAAGCTGAGCCTGCAAACCAGTGTATACACATGAACTGTTATCAGGGTAAACAAGAGAAATATAGACATTGAGAGGACCTAGAAACTTTTATGGAAATTTTATATAATACCCAAGTATATTATATATATCAGGGAATGTGATTTTGTGTTTAGATCTTGTATAGTAAAAGATTTTAAAGTAATTGCTCAGATGAAGGAACTTGAGCCAAAATATAAAGCATTGCTTCCTTCATCAGAAAATCTTACTGTGGGAAAAAAAAAAGCTGAATTAAACAATGTTCTTGGTGATGTTGTAAAAACCATGAGTTAAATAAAGCCTAATGCATTACATTTGGAGTTATTTATTCTCCTTATGTGATAAAATGGAAGTTAATCATAAACAATTTTGTTGTGTGTTAAGTACAATGGTTATCTAGGAAAAAAGTTCTGAAGACAATGTTTGAACTGCTAAATGAACTCTTAGAGCATTACTGCTAGGTAAGAAACAAGTTTGGGCCTAATGATTTTAAGCTACACAGTTGACTGAAGTATTCTGCATGCTACCAATATAAATGCTTCCAAACAAAGAAGAAATGCAACCTGTTTTTGGGGAGCAGATGACTGAAAAGTCAAAACAAATATTAGAAGCCTAGAAGAACAGAGTTTCTCTGACTGTGATGTCATATTTCAGTTAACAAATACTACCAATGCAGCAAGTAATGATTTTAACCATTGCCTATCTGCAAAAAGTGATTACCAAATACCTGAAATAACTGATGGACTGTTTAAAATTTTTACTCTCCATCAAAAGAAGATTCATGCACAGGAAACTATAGAACCATAAACCATTCCTTTTATTGCAAGATAACTGAAATTTAATATAACCTCACAGGATAAGATATTGGAACTAGCCACTGACAATAAACTTTGAAAATATATAACCTACTTCATTTTTTAAAAATATGAAAAATTAACATCTTGACCTCAAGAAACTGCCTTTCAAATACCTTCCTCTAGTCATACCAATATACCTCTCATAACTGGTTTTCTCAATTATGAATCTACTAAAACAAACATAGAAATAGTTTTATATCTTGCAAAAAAAAGTGTTATCATTAAGTCAACCTTAATTAGATAAAATAATAAGCAAGGAGCAAGTTGGTTGGTAACAGAAAAATCTTCTTAAATGGATATAGAAAATGTCCATAAAATGTGTCTATATAGGACGTTGAATAAAGAGATTCACAAAGTCTTTATAAATCTTTATTTGATATAACTATAGAAATAGTAACAATGACAATGATTTTGCTAATCATTAGCACATTAATAATATATATATTATATATGGTTAATGAATAATATATATGGTTTTGGTAATTCTTTTCTTTTTTCTACATATTTGCTCTGCTTATGTTTACATAAACAAATGTCAATGGGGCAGAATAGAGACCCAAGAAATAAACCCATACACATAAATGATTTCTGATGAAGGTGCCAAACTACGAATGGAGAAAGGGTAGTCTCTTCAACAAATGACATGAGGAAAACTGGATATTCTCATATAAGAATATGAAATGGAACCTTTTACCTTACACCATATACACAAAAAACTCAAAATGAGTTAAAGTCTTACTTGAATGTAAAAACTGAAACTATGAAACTCCTAGAAGAAAATAAAGGGGAAAGTCTTTACAAAACTGGTCTTGGCACTTACTTCTTGGGTGTAGTATCAAAAGCACAGGCAACAATAGAAAAAACAGACAAACATTCTGCTATTATTTATTGAGATGTAATTTTTAAATTGTATATTATCTGCTTATATATATTGGACTAATTCTTTTCAAGTGGGCTTATGTTTTGCATGGGTTTTTCTGTTGTTCCTTTTTCTAGAAAATCATTTTCACTGAATTTTACAAAATTATTAGTATATGGTGGCTTGGAAATTTTAATTGGTCCTTCCTACCAGTTTGAAACCTTTAAGCATCTATTCAGATTCTGGCTAAAGATGGTGCCTCCACCTTCCACCTCTCTTCGGTTTAATACCTTTAATTCTAAACATTTACTAGTTTTTGCATTAGGTAATGGAGAAAAAACAACATGAGAGAATTCTGAGAAAGTGGAGTTTTATAAGAGAAGGGTGGGCTGACAGTCTCCTCTCGGTTAAGGCTGTACTGCCACCCTGTGGCGATTTGGCTTATGGCCCCCAAGCCAGGAGATGGTTCCACCGCTTTTCTGTATCCCTTTCCTCTCAACCTTAACACTTATCCTGTCTTTCTGTCTAGTTCTTTCATGAGCTCCAGGAAATACACTGACTCCTCTTCCTTTTATTTAATGCTTGGTTTTTTTTCTTCAGTTCCTCATTTTCAAGTAGTTTATTACTGCTACATAAATGTGGGCATTCTTATTGACAAGCAAACTGCCATGAAATCAAATATCTATAAAATTAATTGAGCACAACAGATTCAACTAAATATTTTAAATATTACCTGTAAAACAGTAAATATTTTATTTCTTACCACCCAAAGAGAAAGTCATCCTATCTGCAGCAAAGAGCAACACATAAGCCATCTCAGGTGTCTCCCAAATTGGGTTGTCAGACATACATTAGAAATAATTTTTGATGTGTTAACTGATCAAAGGTCACTTAAATATATATGTCAGTATGGGAAATTTTAACTTTTGTAAAGTTTCCACATTATAATCAATATTACTTTTATATAGATAATAGATATCATAAAAGCATCTGAATAAAAATGAAACATGACTGGTAAACAAAGGAAGACAGAATAAAGGTAAGCAAGATGTTTCTTTGAAGCTTCTCCCTTCCTGTTAATGTCAACATAGCAATAAGAATTGTAAGCAGGAACCAAATTCCTTCATTTCCTTGTGACTAAATTCAGTTTTAAAATTTATTCAGTGCAACCTAAATGGAGCTTTGAAAAGTGAACTTTCCATTGGTGTTTTCCTACACATAACAGGAACCTACCATTTAAAAACGGTGGCAAATGCAGAAGAATGAAATTGGAAACTTATCTCATACCACACAAAAAGATGAACTCAAAATGGATTAAAACTGAAATGCAAGAGCTACAATCAGAAAACTATTAGAGGAAAACAAAGGGGAAAAACTTCTTGACATTGGCCCTGGTGATGATTTCTGGATATGACACCAAAAGCACAGTCATCAAAAGTGAAAATAGACAAGTGGGATTGCATTACACTAAAAACCTTCAACATAGGAAAGGACACAATCAACAGAGTGGACAGGCAATCTACAGCACGGGAGAGAATAAGTGCAAAAAATCTATCTAATAAGAAGCTAATGTCCAAAATATATAAGAAATGCACAGAACTCAGTAACAAAAAATAATAAGTACAAGTTTGCACCATCTTCCAAATACAGAACAATTCTGTCAAACCTTTCATAAACTGACATAATGCAGAGCTAAAAAAGCAATTGTTAATTTATTTGGCAAAATATTTTAGCATTCTAGACCCAAAAATTAAACTACCAAATTATACATAAAATCTAAACAAACAAAGTAGCACAGTAACCAGGAATCATATGATTAAAACACTGCCTATTTAAAGTAGCTCCTGGGGGACCTCCCTGGTGGCACACTATGAAGCAAACCGCACCACTGCAGCTAGAGTTCAATCCCTGCTGCCGGCCAGGGGGGGACCCACATGGTGTGGCAGACCTCCCCTGCTGTGCCCGCTGCACCCCTCAGCAGTGTACTTCCATTGATCTGCCTGTTCTGTTCCCGGCTCTGTCTCTGGTGAATCTTCTCATTCCCCCATACCTCTGGCCTGTACCCCAGTTCTTATATGCATAAATAAATCTTTAAAAAAAAATAAATCTAACTTGATCATAGTGTATAATGCTTTTTGTATATTTTGTTGAATTTGCCATTTTGGGAGATTTTTAATTTATATTTATGAACTATATTGATCTGTACTTTTCTTATCTTGTGTTTGTCTGGTTTAGGAATTAGGGTGCTTAGCCCCATTGAATGAATTAGGAAGTAGTCCCTCTCCTATTTTCTTGAAGAGATTGTAAGGAATTGGTATAATTTCATTTTCAAATGTTGATAGAATTGACCAGTGAACTCATCTGGAACTGGTGCTTTCTGCTTTGGAAGGTTACTAAAAGATAACATAAAATATCTTA
The DNA here is from genome assembly GCA_019455555.1 of Galemys pyrenaicus. Taxonomy (NCBI): domain Eukaryota; kingdom Metazoa; phylum Chordata; class Mammalia; order Eulipotyphla; family Talpidae; genus Galemys; species Galemys pyrenaicus. Next base: position 5,978,126 of record JAGFMF010011659.1, on the reverse strand, counting down.
GGTAGATGAGTAAGAGGAACAACCTCTGGGCAGGTAGGTGGTGCTCCTAACCAACTTGATGGTTCAAGGTGGACTTTCCAGACTCTACCCCTTATGCAGGGGCCAGCGGGAAACAGAGGTAGAGATGAGGCTTTCTGGTGGTTAAACTGCTGGAACTTTGGCAATTCAACCTCTGACGAGAAGACGTATCTGCACAGAAGTTGTCAGCTTGTCACATGCAGCTTCAGCTATACCTCTGTCTCTGCTCAGTGGATACTATCTGGGGTAGATAGCATATGACCATGTGCCAGTCTATAAATTCATTCATGCTTTGTCTCTCTGCCTATGTCTCTGTCTCTGTCTCTCTCTCTTAGCTCTCCTCACTCCTTATGCAAATAAATCCTATTATTATTGTTTCTCACCATTTGTCTGGTTTGGGGGCATGTCTTGCATCTTAAGTGCATGGGCAAGGACCCACCAACCAGGTGAACCCAGTTCCTCCCCTCACCACCTTACCTACTGTTCCCCAGGTTTGCTCTGTTTCAGAAAAAGCCATAGAGGGAAAAGGACCGTTGCTCTTGTAGAGACTGGAAGTTTGACTATGAAAAATAAAATTGGTGATGCAGCTATAGGACATCGTCCATTAACGTGGAGGCATCATTTTTAGAGCAGCATATATGCTGAGGAAATTTTGGTAGTAACTAATGGACATACACAAATATACTACTCCAGTCCTTTAAGCAGCCTGAGGAAGAAGAGGGAGTAAAATGGACATGATGAATCATGACTACAAACATATTGGGTGACCTAGGAAAAGAAAAAGGGCAGGGGAAGAATGGAGGAGGATAAATGCCTAACAGAGGAAGGGCCACAGCTGATCCAGGGTAATGAGCATCTTAAACTGGAGGGAACCACATACATACCAATAACTTGAGTCTCCCTCCTTAGCTTAGAGAATTTCTAAGAGGAAGGGAAGCATTAGCGCCTAATAGCCTAGGTTTGGACACGATAAACAGCTCCCCCTTTAGGAACTGTGGGAAGTCACGTCACTGTCCCTTTCACGGAAGAGTGAAACTCCCAAGGAGAGGCCTCCACAGGCAAAAGCCCAACAAATCTTTTCCACACAACAAACTTGGCCTCTATTCTAGAACAGAACAAAGGTGTTGAAGATCATGACCTCAGCTACAGGGAGAAAAAGCCCAACACATTCACTTAAACAGTCAGATCTTACACTTCTATCCAGACTAGAATATGTATTCACGTATATTTTCATCTTTGGAACTGGTGGTTTGAAATGCAAATAAAGTAATAAGTGTCAGAGCCGTATCCTAGCAGTAGCTACTTTGCAAACGTTACCATGGCACCAATTCAACAGTGTTCTTAGAGGCAGCCACACCTCAGTGAGGTCTTTTTAACTTGGGAGAGCAAGATTCGAACCATTTAATAGACACAAACTGTGAAGGAGCCCTGAACCTACATAAGAAGGTGAATTTTTATTGTACAATTGCCCTCTGACTGTGCTTGAAACAGCGCATGGGACTTTAAGGAGAAAAAGAGGAAATGGACCGTCTCCTAGAACACCTGGAATGTGATCCAAGTCTGGAGACAAAATGATGGTAATTATAACTGCTAACATTCGTTTTTAGCTGCTAACAGATTGTGCACAGCTTGGCAAGGGCAAACTCCATTCTCCAATTACTCCAATACAAACCGTGCTTAACAGTAACTGCTGAATCCTAGTTGGGTGAAAAGAGAGCAGATTGTCCTTATGGCGTGGTTCATTTGTGTTAAACCAAGGAAGGCTGTCTGCCCACGGCCCCGGTCCAGGGCCACTCACAATGAGATGAGGAGTTGGTTTCTCCAGATCCGTACTCTTTACTGCCAGTAGACCTACTATCTGGAGGGTAACATGCATTTTCCAGGCACAAACAAAGGAGAAGGACAAGGACTAGGTGGGAGGGGCAGAGGATCCTATGGGACAAATCTTAGTCTGTTGCGGATTGGACTGTGAGCCCACCGAGGTTCCTGGAGCTAGGTCATGGGCCAACCAGCATACGTCTCAGCCTGGGACAGATACCCAAATTTAGTAATATAAGGTAGTCTGTGCTCAATGGAAAACTGATGACAGAAACCCTAAATTCTAAGTAGGACAAGTGTTTTTTTATCTGCTTCCCCTTCAAATGAGGGTGATCAGAGAAATGCCAGACAGATCATCCAAAAAAAGTGAAGACTTCCCTAATAAGAGCCAGAGTTGGTGGACATTGAGAAGCCATCAGCAAGAATAAGACTCCAGAGCCCCTCCTTTATGTAGAAGACTGCTAGTCCCCAAGATTTCCTTAAAGAGATTAATGGTGTATCATGATGGTTAAAATAGCCACAGGAGTGAGACGGGGAAGGAATGAGGAGAAAAGCAATTGGGAGTTTCCAACACTATCTTTGGCTTGAAAGTCACAAAACCTTTCTTCCTAAAAGGGTGATAATTCTGGGACCATTATGTGTGGTTCATTCCATCACCCAAAATAAAATCAGAAAAGGGCTTTTGGTACTGCCTCAATATCATTTTAGCCAAATCAAACTGTCATTTTTTCTATGGGTGAGGTGAAACTGTAATATGAGTAGTAATCTGGATGTCAGATGTCCCTCCTAACAGCAGACCACACCCAGGGCATAATATTCAAAAGAGAGTGAGACTTGGTTACGACAAGTTTTGATATACACAGAGATCCAGCCTGACAAGTGAAGTTAAGAGAGAAGGAGATCCAACAGAAACCAGTGCCCACCATCCAGCAGACCAGTGTCAGGTTCAAGGCTATCAGCTCATTGCCAAGGCCCCAGGACAAAAATTAAGCTCCCCAAGGAAAAGATAAACAATATTCAGGAAGACTTGGGCAGAAAATCAGCCAGACCAGGAAAACATAGCATTAAGGATGGAACAGGCAAACACATAACCCTCTGAACTAAAACGGACTTGACAGACATTAGGAGAAATATGGGATTTCGTACAAACATGTAGTATCCAGAATTATGCAGAGATATTTGCCACTAGGCTAATGGTGATATGAGTAGAGTCACATTTCTTCTACAACTGGATTGAGGATCCTAAAATGTTTTCTGCCCAGGGCAGGATTAGCAAAGTAACTCTGCAGGTTTCAGCTTGAAGATCAGACTGTATCAAATACAGCAGTCACTGAAGGAATATGGGCTGAGGAAGACAGAATTTGGTCAAAACCCTTCTTTATGAGAAGCTCTATTAAATACTTCAGAAATGATAAATTAGATCTCAGAAAGTGAAAGATGTACTTTGTTGCAATGGTAAATTTACCTCCTAAAATTTTCTGCTTTATCTGTTTTGCTAAATGGATAAAGACTAAATGCAAAAAAGAAAAGAAAAGAAAGAAGCCATGCATATTAGAAGAAAACAGGGAAATCCTTAACTACCCTTTGATGGGGAAGACTTTTCTAAACACAATACTATAAAATAAAACAAAGGGTAATAATTAAACCACATAAAATGCAAATTTTGGTGCATTTAAAAATATGATCAGTACAATTAAAGGGCTCTACAAATCAGATACAAGAGTTGGAACAAATACCACAGTTAATATTTTTGATAGATAAGAATTCTTGCAAATCAATAAGGAAAACTTCAAACAAAAAATGGTACAGGATCAAATATACTTCACAGGACAATAAATACTACAGACGTATGTGAATAATTGTGCAATCTCACTAGGAACTGAAAGCTTCAAATTACAACAGAGAAATTGATGTTTGCTTCTAAAATTGACAAAGACTGAGAATAAAGTGATAAAATAGGTACAATTTAACTTTGTTAAATTACTTAATAATATGGCATCTAGTAATCCACATAAAGAAAGGAATAAAAGATGAATGATTTATTATCAAATAATAAATGTTCATCAAAGTTATTTATAATATTAGCAACAAGAACCTGAATGCTTATAGTTATGTAATAAATGCTAGATAGCCATGAATATTGTTTCATTGAAGAATTATTTATTGCATAGGGAAAATGCTCATGACAATACTAAGTAAAAAAGCAAAGTAAAATATGATTCTATTTTGTGTTATGCATAAAACCTACATATTTGTAGCAAAAAGACTGGAGTGAATACACCTGTTAATGTAAACTGATACAAACTGATGTGAGATTGTATTTTTACCATTATATGCCAGTATTTAAAAATATATGTATTATACAAGGGGCTCCCTGGTGGTGCAAGGGGTAATCTCAGCACTATGAAGCTTTCAGCAGTCACTGCAGCATATGCTCAATCCCTGGCCAGAAAGCTGACCCACATGGCACAGCAGACCTCTCCTGTCTCGCCCACTGCTCCCCTCAGCAGTGTATTTCAGTCAATCCACCAGTTCTGCTCCCCACTCTGTCTCTAGTGATTCCTCTCACCCCCCACCCTGCACCTCTGAATTTCACCCCAGCTCTTATATGCATAAATAAAATAAATCTTTAAAAAAATTATGCAAGAAACATCTAGCACTTGCATAATAAAAAGCTATTTTAAAATGGTTTTAGAATTATAATGCCATAGTTTGCTGCAGAAATAATGACACCTGAATGAATACTTTTAAAGGAAATATCATTTTTAATGAATTCAACTTTGGGGGCCTAACCTCCCAGAAACCATTGATTTGAAATACCTTAACCATATTTTCCAGAGTAAAGTTTCAAAAATGCTCTAATAAGCTGCAACCATTAGAAAGCAAGCTCTCAAATTGTCCATAAATGACTCAAGCCAAATGATATTCAAGTAGCATGTCAAGAAGTCTTTACCGTTAAGCAAAATAAACTCCATGTTCCTGTCCCCAAAAGACAGACACCTGCAAATTATTGTCAAAAATTTGACAAAATAGCTGATTTTAAATGCAGACATACTTCTGCATGTGTATGTTAGATACTATCATACCAAAGGAAAGACAAAGGAAGAACATTATGGGGAAAGTGCAAAAACACTATTTCTTTGTATTTTCATAAACAAGAATCATCTAGATAACACTAGGATTTGTACCATTACTATTAGGAGTTAACATTTATTGAGCCCTTAATATACATCAGGCATATAATAAATCATTTTACATTAATTCTATCACCCCATTCTCAAGATAATCTTATTTGGGAGGTGCTATTCTTATTTTTATTTTATAGACAAGGAAGCTGTGGCTTCCAGATATTAAATAATTTGTCCAAGACATTAAGCTGGCAAGTAACAGAGCCCAGATTTGAAACAAAAGTGTCTGTTTCTAAAACATACACAGTTAAAAGTCATTTGCACCAATGCCTCAGAAGCCATGAAGCAGCTAAAGATGTACTATCCCTTTTGCTTTTGTGTCCTCCCTATTTCACAGGATTATTTATAAAGAATGATGAATCCTCAGTTTTTTAACCTATGGCTATACTTAGCTTTCAGAATCAAAGACACTATTAGTTGCTGTGCTACCTCCTTTAAAAAAAACTATGGCTCAGTTAATTAGTATGTTGTCTTTAGTTTTTCCATGCTGATTTATGTATGGTTATTCTCCCTTGTTCAGGGTTCAAGCTAGAAGACAATAAACTAGCAATGGAGCCCTTATATGAGGAATACCTCGCAAATCGTGGAACGATAGTTAAACCTTACTACTGGCTAAGCTTCTCTCTAGATTGCTCTAATTGCCCTTACCATATTCGGACAGGTGAAGAAGCCAGAGTTCCCTACACTGAATTTTATCATATTTTTGGATTTCCTTACGGGCCCATGTATCCCCAAACAAAACACCTCACATTTTATGAACTGAAAACTTTTTCTGGAAGTCTGGTGCAAAAGGGCCATGCTAGCAGCTGCACCGGGAGTGATACCCATCCAGAATCAATGTTGTTCGAGATGAATGGGTATCTTGACTCAGCAGTCCACAGCAATGAGAGCATCAGCCACATCGTTCTGTATTCGAACAACTCCCCTTGTAACGAAGCTAACCACTGCTGCATCAGCAAAATGTACAACTTCCTGAGGATGTACCCGGATGTCACGCTCAGCATTTACTTTTCTCAGCTCTATCATACCGACACTGAATTTCCTGCCTCCGCCTGGAACCGTGAAGCTCTCCGGAGCCTGGCCAGTTTATGGCCGCAGGTCACTTTGAGCCCAATAAGTGGTGGGATTTGGCATTCTCTCCTCAACAACTTTGTGAGTGGGATCTCAGGATCAACTGTTTTGCAACCCATTTTGACCGGGAGGGCACTGGCTGACAGGCACAATGCATATGAAATTAACGCCATAACAGGAGTGAAACCTTATTTCACTGATGTTCTTCCCCAGACACAAAATAACCAGAATATGAAAGCCGAGGTAGCTTTAAAGATCCACCCCTTAAACAATGTCTTTTCCGGACAATCATTTCAAATGATAACTGGACAATCACAACCCAACCTGATGCCAGACCTCAGGATTCCTGTTGTCTTTGTGCTGGTACCTTTCAGAGACCTACCACCAATTCATGTGGATCAAAACCCACATAAGCCCAGAAATATTGTAAGGCACTTAACTATGCCTCATCTATCCTTCCAGGAAACCAAGGATTTTGAAAGGCCTAATGCTAGAAGGCGAGTGGAGAGAGTAGAAATCACAGAAGAGTTTGCAAGTAGCAATGGCACAGATCAGAGGAAAAAGAAGAAGGGGGGGAAAAAGTAAGATCTATATTCCTATAACATGAGCCCTAACAACTATCAAGCCCTTATTAGATGGCCAACAAAAATCTGAAAACTTTCTCTTTCAGGTCTGCTCTAAGATAGAGAAAAACTAAAGCAAACACTAGAAGCAAAACCTGTACTATTTACCATCTTGACTCATATAAAGCTACGCTATTTTTAACACAATGTTTCTATAAGCATCTTTACTTCACTCCTTTATTTTTGGAGTGACATTAGTAAAAGGGAGCCATCAGTACCTGGCTGATATTTTGCTGTGGAAAAAGAATGCCATTATTCTTGTCTACCCCCATCGTCATACCATGGAAAATATCCATGGATTAAATAGCTTCCCAAATGGGGTTCAGTATAAAAACTTACTGTAAAATTGGAAAACAGCCTAAAGTGACTGACATTCTGTGCTGTTTGCAAAAGCAAACCAGTGATTTTCCATTAATTGCTAATGTTGGACAGAAGATTTTAGGCAGTCCATTTTTTCTAAAGCGGTTCAAAATAGTTTTTTTTGGGGGGGGAAGCTCTTTTGCTAATTGATAGCTACAAAATTGATTTTTGAAACCTAGCCGCCCACTCAGTTTGATCTTTCCTGGCTCATACCTCTTCCTCTAGAGCAGAGGACAGAGGCAAAGATGATACATGAGACTTCCAGAAGGCTGCTTCCATCACATACATCAAATGCAAGCCACTCTTACTGACTTGGCAAGACAAGACAATTTGCCTTGTCTCATCAGCAAGACTGTAAGTTCTTACAATGAAGTCAAGCATTGTCTCTCCCACCCTGCTTGACTCCCACTTTGGTTTTCCCATAGGATTTAATTCAGTATCCAGGCAAAATGTAGGTACAGTTCAATAATCTCACTTACTGCTATTCCACAATCAACCGTCTCCATTCCAGCCATGTGCCTGCTCAAACCTCCTGCGACGGGGCCTATTTTTGTAGTTGTTAGCATCCACTCTCCCTTTTTTTGATCTAGCTCCTCAATGCATTAATGTGTATGTTTCACTTTTTTTTCTAACCCTGTATATCTGTACCTTCTCTTAAAATCTTGTTCAAAATACCCTTTTAAGAAGTACTCCCTGGCTAATCCTCTAAGCATGTACATTAAAGCACTTATATTTAATTAATGCTTAATGCCTCACTTCCCACTTGGAAACATGTACAGATGTACAAGAAAAATGTACATTCATTTGAAACTTATTACTAAATTTGTTAATATATGTAAAAAGTAACACTACTAGGAAGAAAAAACTTAAAAGCACATAAGACTCAAAGAGAAGGAGGAGGAGGAGAGGAGGAAGAAGAGAAGAAAGTGGAAGAGAAAGAGAAGAGGGAGAAAGAAGAAAAGAAAAATGGTTAGAATAGAAATTTCTATTGTGATTAAAATAAAATTTTTAACAGAAATTTCTACTGTCAACTTGAAATGTTTTTATATTATTAGTAGAAAGAATTTTATTGTGGGTATATAGTGATGGTTACTGAAGCAGTTGAAGTTTATTATTAGATAATGAATCCTGAAATCATAAGTGTACATTGTGGGATGTAGAGTTAAACAACAACAACAACAAAAAAAACACCCAAACCCCTAAGATAAATTCAGCATTTATGACAATTGTAAAAATATATCCAATTAGTTGTCATGAAATCTATCTCTGAAGTGATCAAAAAACCACAACAGGGCACTCCCTGTTGGCACAAGGGGTTAAAGCACAGCACTATGAAGCATCGGCAGTCACTGCAGCACAAGTTCAATCCCTGGTCAGGGAGGTGACCCACATGGCACAGCAGACCTCTCCTGCCTCGCCCACTGCTCCCCTCAGCAGTGTATTTCAGTCAATCTGCCTGTTCTGCTCCCCACTCTGTCTCTGGTGAATCCTCTCACCCCCACACCTCTGGCCTATACCCCAGTTCTTATATGCATAAATAAATAAATCTTTTTCTTTAAAAAAAATAGAACACAACATCAATCAGGTCACAAAGGATTCAGTTTGAAACATATTCTGAGATCTATGATGACTTGTATTTCAAACGTAAACCTTGATATCAATGGTATATAACAAAGGGGACAATGTTACCAGAGCTATAAAAAGCAAAGTACCTTTGGCTGTTAAGTTTGTGTACTGTGATTAGGCAAGAGTGGGGCCAGGAAGAATGTAACTGGCAGGTCATAAAACCAGACCAGTATAACCAAACCTTATACAAGAGGACTAGTAAGAAAGCATAAAGATACATGGCCCTTTATAATTAGTCTCCATTTTCCCAGCTGTAAAATAAAAGACATGATCTAGCTCATCAGTAAGGCTTCTTTCAGCTCTCTAGCCTAAGATGGCATATAGCAGAGCAGCGAGTTCACAGGATAACTCTCATATGGCAGTAAACAACACTTCCTTCTCAGCAGACAATGGATTCTATCTAGTGTCCGACAGGCCACAGACTCAGGAAGAGAAGTTATAATGCTTCACCTCTCCTCGGCAAATTGGCAGTGGAGATATTGAACAATTATCACTGCTGCCATTCATATATAAATTCCAGCTAAGGAGACTAGAACCCAATGAATTAAAGCAGTTGGTGGTGTTATGATCTACTATAAAACAGGGGGGTTTAACTAAGAAATAAAGAGGATGGAGGAAGGGAGCACTTCTCGGAGATTCGACTTTACAGGCTCAGTTGCCTTCTTAGAGAAAACAGATTTATTAATCAGGGACAAACCTGAGTTAACAAAGCTCCCCAGATTAACATGTGAAAGCAGAAAACTAATGTACTGATTTCCAGTGAGACTTACAACTAACTTTTCAACTAGATATTTAAGTCATTCATATATAACTTCTCCGTGTAAACATGAGAAACCAAACTGTAATCAGAAAGTTGCTTTGTAGATTAGAAGAGCTCATTATGTGATTCAAATGTTTATTGCTGTCAGATGTTGCTTATTACAGCAGGGACAGACACTTGCCACTTGGAATGAAAATGTGAGGTATGAACAAGGGCACCTGTCCCCTGGTGTTTAGGTGGCCTAAAGCTCTAAGAGACAACCTCTACAGCCACCTCCTAACCTGACTAATATATATTTTCTACAGTAGTTAATGTCTCATCAAGCTACAATCTAACCCTGCTGGGTTGGAAGTTAATTCTACCTTTTGATCTGCCATTGTGTATCTTTTTTGGTTCATGGTACATGTAGTCCAAAATGCTTAACTCACAGAAAGGAATATTATTCATCATATTTCCAAGGGTTTTTATGGAAAGTCACATGGTAGTCTATACTAATTTAAAATAATATTATTACTCCCTAACATTTAGTGAGAGCTTTATGTCAGACACTTTTCTAAGCATTTACATGTATTAAAACATTCAATCCCTTCAATGATCATAAGAGGTGCATGTCACTGTAATACCTACTTTACAAATAAGGAAAGTGTGGCACAGTGAGTTTAAATAGGTTTTCATATAATAAAGGATGAGCTGAGAGCCAGACCCAGGATGTCTATGTCCAGAATCCATGTTTTTAAACACTGTGTTTAATACTTCCCAAAATAATGACAGTGTGTACACTAACTACAAAGCCCAGAAAAATCAATAACCATTTAGTGTGTCCTGTGACTTCTCTGTAATTCTATTCAAACCATCGCACCAAAGGGCATCCTCTAAACTACAGAAGGCACATTTGCTAAGTGGACTAAGGTAGAGAACTTAGGTGTGTTCTAGATCCCAGGGTTTTGGCACTCTTGCACCCCCATCTCATGTTACCCCGGACTGCATACTATACATAAATTCTGGGATTATTTTACCTTGAATGTCCATGACTCTCAGAGATGTACCAAACTGGAGACTTAAGGCAATGGAAGGAACACAGCTTTATTACCCTACTTAATTAGTAGAATTGGCATCTCAAAAAATTAAAAGCAGAATTACCATGTGATCCAGCAATTCTGCCTTCAGGTATATACCCAAAAGAATGGAAAGCAGGGTTTCAAAGAGATACTTATATACCTACATTCACAGTAGTATTATTCACCATAACTAAGAGATGGAAACAATCCAAGTATCCATTGATGGATGAATGGGTAAAGAAAATGTGGTATACACATACAATGGAATATTATTCAACCTTAAAAAGAAAATAATTTCTGACACATGCTACAAAATGGGCGAACCTTGAGAACATCAGGCTAAGTGAAATAAGATAATCACAAAAAGATAAATCTATATAGTTTCATTTATATGAGGCAACTAGATCATCAAATTTAGAGAAAGAAAGTAAAATAGTGGCTGCCAGGACCTAGGTGTGGGGTGGGGATTAGTAAGGTGGTGGGAAGAGTAGGTGTTGGGAGTTGTTTAATGGGTACAGAGTTGCTGTTTTGCAAGATAAAAGGAGGTCTGAAGATGAATGGTGGTGATGTTTAGACCACAAATGATACAACAATGTGCATATCCCTAAAACTACTTAACTTTACACTCAAAAAATGGGTAAGATAGTAAATTGTGTTATATTTTGCTACTAAAGAAAAAAATAAATGGAGTGACTAATTGATCCCTACAGATATCTCCATTTACCAAAAAAAAAAAAAAAAAGAGTGAAAGAGAGAGAAACCGTGGTAGACTAAATATTCATATCAGGCTTTATGTCTAGTCTTTAAATACTGAGATAAGTTGGGGCAAACTTACATGAATATCTGAAAAACAAATACCTTTTTTAAAAGTCCTTATAATAAATCTATAATTTATAGTTTACTTCAAGCTATTGTGTGGGTTTATTTATACCCTTCATACTAAACTATAGCCTTAATTTTAACACGAGGTAACTATTAGATTGAAAATAATAAGAAAGAATTACTGAAGGCAAAGAGTGATTATTAAAAGCACACACTTTAGAATCTGGTCAACCTAATTACTACGTTTGCTACTTGCTAGTTGATATTACTGACTGAGTTATGTAACCTCTCGGAGATTTTCCCCATCCATAAATGGGAACACTAACTCCTAGGCCCTAAGGTCATTTCGAACATTAAATAATGGAAGTTAAAAGCTTATCACCAAATGTCTAAAATACAATAAATATCAAGTGGTTGCTATTATTAATAAAATATTAAAAGGGTAAGGCTAGACATCGGAAAAGATAGAAATTGTATAATCTTTAAATAATTTATCAAAAATATAAATCTGAGATGACTATTTTTTATAACATATTAACATGCATTGTTAAAATTTGTGACAATCAGGTTAGGGGAGAAAAAGAAAAATGTTAATTTTGTTTAGAAATTTATAGCAGCAATCAGTAAAGCAATGTGCCCATAATTATGGGAGATAATTACATAATTGTAAGAAAATATTTTGTGTAACTTCTTGCTAACAAATTGACAATCTAGAAGAAATGTGTGATTTGCTAGAAAAAAACTACTTATAAAATTAACTCAAAGAGAAAGAAAACCAACAAGTTCATAACCACACAAAATAGAGAAAAATGATCACAGATCTACCTCTAAAAATATGAGCAAGCCCAGATAATTTTGCAAGCATATTCTATAACTTTCAAGTAAAAGCTAGCATGGTAATTGTCTGTTATTTAAACTCTTTCAGAACATGGGGGGGAACAGGTAGAGGTATTTTCAATTCATCTTATACAGATAAATTAAGCCTAATATCAAAGTAAGATTTAAAAACAGCACAAAGAAATAAAACTATAGATTAACCTTAGTTACACATATAAATTATGAAATTGTGTAAACAAAACATAAGTTAACCAAATCAAGCAAGTAATTAAAATACTGATTAAGTAGAATTTATTCTAGAAATATAGGAATGATTCAGTGCAGAAAACAAACATAGTTCAGTACATTTTTAAATTAGAAGATCAAAAATTATATTATTTTTATCATTAGATCCCAAAAATTATTGAGATAATTTCAGCAGTCATCTCTAAATACCATAAAACACTAGAAAATAAAAACTAGTGAAACACCAAAGAAACTTCTATTAAAATAGAAACAAAGAGGAACTACTAACACCAAAATTTTCAACAATTTCTACTGTCTGGCAAATGCAATAAGATAAGAAAAAATAAAAGTGATTAAAATACTGGAAAATATCATTACCTCAAATACTATAATTGTATACTGTGATAAGAATTGTAACATTAAAACATCTGCTAGTATTAATTAGAGATTCCAGTAATGGGAAAGAATATAGCTTCCCTATATATATTAACATAATATATATAGATTCCAGTAATGGGAAAGAATAGATTCCAGTAATGGGAAAGAATATAGCTTCCCTATATATATTAACATAAGCACAGTTTAAAAATTAAATAGAAAAAGAGTTCCATTCACAAACTATCTAACAAGGCTTATTCTTTCATTTAATCCTAAGCTTTTTTGAGATAAAAGTACAGATTTTAAAAACTTTTAAAATCTTTGAAGTACATATATGTGCACGCACGCATGCACGTGTGTATTAAAGTCCCTATTTTCCCTACCTCAGTATATAATCAAAATGTTATATAAATCTGAAATTAATCACAAAGAAAACACTTGAATCTTTGAAGTTTGGTTGCTTCAACACAAACTAGTTGATTTGGATATTAAGTAGGGGTATTAAACCATAAAATAGTCTGTGGGTAAAAAGCTAAAAAATCTTTGTATAATGTAACAATTGTGTTGCTAGAGAACAGTGGTATTAAACCATCATTACCAAAATAAATATTTACTTGTTTTATTTATTTACTTTATTTATATGTTTACCATATTTGATGAACACTGAGTTCACTTCCACTTCAAATAAGAACAACAGTGCCATGATGCTGTGTCTTGATTCAGTGTTGTGTCTTGATGTGTGCCATGATTCAGTGTCTTTTTGTTTTTTAAGAATTAGTGGCAAGTTTGGGGCAAAGAAGTTCACAGTTGGTGAACTACTAGTTTTAAAGCATCTGAAAAGAAAGACCTATTATATGATAGTTTTATCGAAAGCCTAATTGAAAATATCCTTCTGTTTCATCACAGAAAGCAAGAAGAAGCTGCATACAATCATGCAGCATTAACCTTGAGAAAATTCAATTCAGTCTCACTTTAGTATTGCACCAAACCAGGTTATGTGAACAACAGAATATAAAGCCTCATGGAGCCTTTATTTCAGGGGAAATAACTTATCTGGGAAAAAAAATTTAAACATTATATACAATGGGTTAAGTTTCCATCATTAACATTAAAAATTTGGAATTTGCAAAAAAGTGAAATAATATATATTTTCTTTTTTTTTTTTAAAGATTTATTTATTTATGCATACAAGCACTGGGGCACAGGCCAGAGGTGTGGGGGGCGAGAGGATTCACCACAGACAGAGCGGGGAGCAGAACAGGCAGATCAACGGAAGCACACTGCTGAGGGGAGCAGCGGGCACAGCAGGAGAGGTCTGCTGCACCATGTGGGTCCCCAACCTGGCCGGCAGCAGGGATCGAACTCGTGCTGCAGTGGCTGCGGCCTGCTTCATAGTGCGTTGCTTAACCCACTGCGCCACCAGGGAGGCCCGAAATAATATATATTTTCTAATAAAAAGATAATTAATTACACGTTTCTGCACACAGATGTGCACACACACACACATACTTTCCCTGAAGTTTTATAAAGATTTAACTATTTGTTAATGAAGTAGGAAGGTCATTTGTCCATTAAAAAAAAACTCAGTTTTTAAATGTGATTTTAAAATCCTCAGATTATCAGTTCATTGGCTAGAAATGTACTAAGGACCTATTCTGTACTAGACACTGTGATACAATTTAAAAATACATCATAAAAAGACATTTTTGGCATTACTACAACTCAAATGTAACATGCTATGAGGCTAAGAGTTAATTATATTTAACATCCACTATACAGAGAAAAATATGAACAATCAAAACAATTATACCCTTAAACAAGTCGATTTTTAAAATTTCCTTCACTATTTCTCTAAGTTGATATCTCTTCCAGTTCTAAAATAAGAGAATGAAGAAAGTTCCTAAATAAGACCTAACACAAAAGAATAGGAAAGAAAGAATGTATTAGTTCTTGAATTCTTGTTTCCATTTGTTCTCAAAGTGCTTCCAATGTTCAATTTTCTCTTCAAAAAAAATCATGATTTGGAAGAACAAAAAGCACAATTCTTTTTAACATCTAAACAAAGTATATTGTTTAGCTCTTACTAAAATTAGCAAAAGATTAAAAATAAGAAAAAATATTAAAACAAATCTTTATTCTGAGTTATATAATGCCATTCACCATGGTAACAATCAGATACCTTGGCATATGGCTTTTTAAATATTACCAACAGGTAAGTCTCCCTGAAAATTTCCTGTGCTGTCTCAAGACAGTCCTTGGAGAGCTTTTTCCAGAATGTTTGTTTATAACTTGAATGTTATTTAAAGAAATACCATTTCCATCCCCTAAATGATATATTTTAGAAGGGTGATTTAAGTGAGAAAAAATAATTACTGATTTTTCCTCCCCCCCAAAAAGGAATCATTCCTGCATTGTGCTCATAACTTGAATGTTAACTAAAAAATGTCAATTCTATCCCCTAATTGACAGATCTTTTAGCAGGGTGATTTAGTTGGGAAAAAATACTTATTGCCTTTTCCTCCCAAGGAAAAAAGATGCCTTCCTGTATTCCATCATCCCTAAAAGTGTCTCTCTTTATATATATATATAAAGATATAGATACAGATATAGACTTAGATATATTTAGCTATGTGTTGGATCTGATTTTGAGATCTCTCTTCCTCTTATTGATTCATTATTCTCAGTGTGACTCTCAACTTGTACCATCTTTCACATTTTATTCATTTACTAATGAATAATTGAATACTTGAATGCACTGAATACCTTCTACATTGTTAGCTTTATATCAGATGTAATACAAAAGAACTATAAGACAGTCTCTGCCTTAAAGAACCTGTGCTCTTTCAGAGGCAAAATAAAATATATCATAAGGAATGTATAAGACTAGTGCTAAAATCAATGGTGCAGGTAACATACATTTTACATTTATTTGGAACATTAGAGCTTCAAAATATTTTCTTGCATTTCTCCTCAGAACAATCTTGTCAAATACACATTTAGCAATGAGATACCTGAGATTCAGAATTTGAAGTGGCATGCCTCAATCAAATATATTATAAGTTAAAGGGTCCAACTCAAGCCAGGATTTACTAATTCTAAAGGCTCTTGTCAACACAGCACGGGAAACCAAGGATTGGAGTATTCAACAGGCCAAGAGCCAGCCTTCTGCTAGAGCTGGAATTAAACTAGATTTGACAGGATGTCAGGAAAACAGCCATCTGACCAATGTCCAGTCAAACGTCCAGATCAATTTTATTCTGCGAATATTTGTACTCCAGTATTATACACACTAAATACAATTGCCATTTCCTTAATTTATAGCACCTTTGCCTCCTCAATATGAGCTTTGCTTTCAGAAATGGCCTAGAGGGATCATATAATCTTAAGGTCTGGATTCTAGTCATCCTTACACATTTTGTTTGCCTTGAGCACCAGAGAGAGTAACTCGTCCCCATCCTGGTCTACCATTCTTGCTGCAAACAACCACTTATTTTAAGATGTCAATGAACGACCCTACCCTAAATTCCACAGGTTCACCCCAATTTTGCCGCCCTACCTCAATCCCTACCCAGACACCTCCCCACCCCCCCCTCACAGTGGATGTGATACCTAGTTCAGGTTTTGCAGGTGCCGTTGCGATGTTGTCACACAGCACTGACAGATAAGATTTGACCTTTAGACTCCGTCCTTGGGGACCTCCCGCTGGCCGCACAGCGCAGTTCCAATCTCGGGAAAAGGGCTCCCGACTGGAGAACGCAGCCACGGGCAGCAGAGTCCGAAGCGATGTCTCTGACAACTAGAACGCTGCTGGGCGCCGGGGCGTGCATCACTCCGCCTCATACTCCTGCCAACTGCAGGGGATTGGGTCGGACAACCAGTCCATCCCGCCCCCCAGGTGAGCCCCGACCAGCCGGACCTTACACAGGACCCCACTGACAGACTGTTTGGCGGCGTCGGTGATGGCAGCAAAAGGCAAGGCCACCCACCTCCAGAGCCGACCGTCGCCAACCTAAGACCCTAGGCTAGACTGGACCGCAGAGAAGCGTTTCTATGGAAACCTCCTAAGATCACGTGATTTCATCGTGTGCCCAATCGCCTCTTACCTCTGTCGGCGGCCGCCTGTTCCCCCCCTCCTGCCCCACCTTCTCCCGCCCTCGCCTCCTCGGCCCGGCCCCGCCCCTTTCCTGCGGAGAGTCTGCGCCTGCGCACTGCGTCCCTCGGATAGGCGCGGAGGTGGCGTAGGCGGCTCGCGGAGCGCGCGAACTTGAGGAGGAAGGAGTGCCGCCAGTGCGCAAGCGCAGAACGTTCCGAACAGCGGCTGCGGGCGACGCCCAGAGCGGAAGAGGGAAGTGAAGGCTCCAGCTGCGGGGTCTTGCCGGGCTGAGCTAGTTGAGGGAGACGCTGCGGCTGGGGAGGCCTTAGTCGCCCTTGCACGTCCGGGATGTCGAAGAACACGGTGTCGTCGGCTCGGTTCCGGAAGGTGGACGTAGATGAGTATGACGAGAACAAGTTCGTAGATGAGGAAGACGGCGGCGATGGGCAGGCCGGGCCGGACGAGGGCGAGGTGGATTCCTGCCTGCGGCAATATCCTTGAGTTGGTGCACCCCAGCCCAAGGGTCCTCCTCCGGGACTCCGCGGCTGCCGGGGCACGAGCCCTCCCGCGGGGCGGCGCCGAGCTGCCCCGGGCGACCCGAACCCATCACCTTGGGATCCCCCACTCCGAAAGGACGGGGGGTGCTCGCGTTTCCCCCCGAGTCGCCGGGAGCCCCGGGGTCCCGCCGCGGACTTCTGCCTTTCCCAGTTCCTCGGGCGGCGCCTTTCGGGACCTGGTTCTGCGGCCGCGCCCTCCACTGGAGAGCTCTGGACTGGCCAGTGGGAGTAGGTGCTGGACAGCCCGCGCTCAAGTTTTCTTCAGAGCGTTATTAACTGGGGTGTTAGCTGCAGAAATTTCTGATTGAGAGGAACGGGCGTCTTTCTCTAGTGACTTTGGGTTTTGTTGTGGTTGTATTTTGTTTTGTCACTGTTAGGATAGTTTATTCCTTGCTGGGAAAGACGGGGCGACTTGCAGAATTGAGGCCCACTATCCTTTCAGCCAGTGGGCTTTAAAAAAAAAAAAAAGAGGAAGGGATTTGACGAAATATGAGTTGCACAGAATTTGTTAACCCGGAGGTAGGGGAGTGAGTGCAAAACAACCAATAAAGCTCCTGAAAAGGAAGCTTGGAACCTTTTGCTTTTAAGAAAAGAACAGACGGGGAATGCAAATAGAGAATCCTTGGAAATATTTATAATAAGCCCTTGAACAAAAAGGATGAGTCATTTGTACAAAATAGAATCATTTTTGGAATCTTGAAATCATTTCCATTTTAGTTGAAATGTGGCTGTCAGTTCCTGGTTCCTGGGGTGTTTTTTTTTTTTTGCACGTTTGAATATTCATGATTTTGAGTGATCATTTGCATTAGCTCTTTTTTTGGCAAAATGCAAATATTGCAATAACTAAAACTATCATTTAGAGATTAACAATTACTGAATTCTCTCATTTCTAATTATTCTTGGGTGTATACATAATGCAGGAAGACTTTTTCCAACTCTTTCCTATAGTCCTGTTAAATTTTAGTGAGGATATAGTAAAACCAATTTGATAGACAAAGGCATGCTTCTCTAGAAGTCCATTATGCCTTGAAAACAACAGCTTACCAATCACAGGATTCTTTGTATAATTCTTTTCCAGATAATGAAGAGACAGTAAACATTATTCTATCTGAAAACATTCCTCCTGATAGATACATGATGTTTTGTGCATTAGCTTATTTTAAGTGGTGACTTTCATGGTACTGCTGTATCCTTACAGTGGATCTGCTTTTTAATCAATTCGTCTTAAAATAAAAAGTTATTATCTACTCATTAAAAGAGACAAGCACTGGAGATGGAAAAACAAGAGAGCTCTGTTGTTTTCCTTTTAGGGAAATGATTGTACATTCTGACAATCTGATTGGCCTTCTTTGTCTCATACTTGCTAACTGGTGCGTTTAAAGGAACTAAATTTCATAGGTATGGTCTAAGTTTGAATAACCTCTATGAAATACGAGAGAAAACACTCAAAAGTGAAATATTAAGTTGTCACTAGAGGTCATTAAATTATATCTTTTGTAATGCCTCTTCAAAAAGATTAAGAAATTACTAATTTATATCATTCAAATTGCTAGTCTCCATTTCTAGAATATTATTCTAGTAAAAGTTTGGTATTTTTCCATTTAGAATCATATATAAAAGCCACTTTGGCTGATGACAAACTTTCATTTTGGAGTTTCATTCTGAAGTGTATTTTGGAGTTTGTATTTTTAATATTACTCTGGATAAAGTTGTATATTTGTCTTACTAGAAAATGTAAGATTAACAAGGTATTCATTGAAATAATCTTTGCTTTTTTAAAGAAAATTATAATGTTCTCTTTGGTTTTCATTATTTGAGCTTTGGTTGACATCCTTAAAACCAGCAAATTGGATTTTTCAGTAATGAACATAGTAACCATAGTAGCTTTTCCTTTATCCATAAAGTCAAGTCTTAATCAATGGTTCCTGGTAGTTATAGTGCTTTCCAGAGGTCTGCCCTTTGCCACTATTCCCTTAACCTCCATCACAGGAAACATGACTGCAGCCCTACAGGCAGCTCTGAAAAATCCTCCTATCAACACCAAGAGTCAAGCAGTAAAGGTAAGTCAGACAATGCAGTGATCTCTGCTGATGTCTTAGTATTGTTACCAAAGTCCTCTGACTTTTCATGAAATCAAACAGTAATTTAACTTTGACATAGCAGAGCTTACAATATAGTTTGCTAGATAAAAATCTGCATATGAAAAATAGCTCTTACACAGTTATGTACCGCTGAAGTGTTGTCAAATGATGGATCGTTTTTTGTGTTTTTAGAGGTGGTCTCCAGATTGAATTTCAACAAAAGCTTAAAGAATAAGAAAAATTTACAAAATAAACATTCTACTTGCTTGCATTTTAAAGGGTTTTTTTTATTATTATATAAATATTGAGTATCTATTATAGAAAACTTAGACATGGGAGATGAAAAGTTAATCATCCATAGTCCCATCACACAGAGATAATAGTTACTACTTTTTGGTATTGCTACATGCTTATAGAGTTTCAATGACAGCACATAGCTAACGCTGCAGTTTATATATTATTAATCTATTGTCATATATTTGACCATACTCTTTCCCGTTGTCATATATTGACCATACTCTTTCCCGTTATAAATAGTACTGATATGAGCAGTTTTTGGTAAATAATTATTTACTTTGAATAGATACCTAGCAGTAAAACTATCTGAAGTTTAAATTGCATTATTTTTAGGCTTTTGGTACAGATGGTACAACTTGCCCTTCAGAAGTTGTGTAACTAAGATTCACTTTGGCAGTCTTTCACTGATTTTTAAGGACCTACTTGCTTAAGTTATTTATTATTTAAAACTAAACCCAAAGTAGTGACCCTACTATTATCAGTAAATCATACTTCTAAGGAACCCCAAGTTCCTTAGTTGAATAGTAGTAAGTAAAACGTAGGTAAATGCATAGTATTTATCAAGGCAACACTTTCTGTAAGGGGAAAACTTCTTTAATTTTTAAAAATTATAAGGAATATCCTCAAAATTTTACCACCTTTTACTTTCATATGGGTGGTTTTTATCACAGTTTGTGGGTGGGAGTTGATAGTTCTAGATGCAAGCATGGTTTCTAAATTCGGAAATCGCACAGATGAAACAATAGGTGGTAGAAACAGTCTGTAAAATACTGACCAGTAGGAATATGGTAGCACTTTGTCTTCAGTAGGAGAAGCAAATTGTTGAAAGGGTAAATTAAGTGTTCCTTAAAAATCAGTGAAAGACTGCCAAAGGGAATCTTAGTTACACAAGTGTTCCTTTTGCTTGGCTTAATGGATAAAATTACTTTTGTAGTAACCTTTTACCAAGAAAATAGGTAATTGTTAATGAAGGTTACTGTATATTGTGGTCACTAACTATAAATATGAAACTACAAGTATTCTTGAAACTGAAAGTATCCTTAAAACTAAAATTTTATTAATAATTTATTCTGAAGGATGGCTTAAGGTAAAACTACAACTCAGTTTCCTTGCTGGGATTTCTTTTTCATCTCAAGAAGTAGACTTTTATTTAATGAATTGCCAAATTATCACATCTCTGTTAGCAAATTCTTTCAGTTCTACCTTTATTAAATATGACAAGACTCTGTCCATCTCTGTCATCCTTCACTGCTCTGTATTATTCTAGCCCAAACCAGCATATATTATTGTACTAATTCCCTGACTGGCCTCCTCCTACTTTTTCCACTGCTTACCTACCAGCTCAGCCCCTGGCTAATAATTCTCAAAATAACACACAAAGGCATTCTGTTAAAATATAGATTATGAAACTGTTCTTTTGAAAACTTTCCAACATTTCATTTCTCTGAGTAAAAGATGATCTCCCAGCTTCTGTCGTCCCATTATCTCTCTAACTTCTTCTCCTGCTATTCTCCCACCATTCCGATCCCACCACCTTGGGTCCTTTTGCTATTCCTATAATCCACACTAATAGCACTTGTTTTTTTCTCTAAAATACTTACCTGAGGTATCCTCAAGTTTCCTCTTTCATCTTCTTTACGTCCTTTTTTGTTTACAGAGCATCATTTTCTCTTTTTCTTAAATTTATTTTTTTTTATTTTCTTACATCACTGTTCATTTTTGTACAACATTTGATTTCTCTCCTCAGGTATCATCCCCCTAATTTTCCCACTGCCACAGCACATATGAACCATCACCATAGTCCCTTGTGCTTGTCCCTCTATGTAACCTTTTTATTCAATGTAATCTTCTCATTGTGACCTTTATAAAATTACTTCACCATACACCCCCACTCAGGTCTAAATGTTCTCTGTTTTTTATTTACCCTCAGGATCGAGCAGGCAGCATTGTTTTGAAAGTGCTCATCTCCTTTAAAGCTAATGATATTGAAAAGGCAGTTCAATCCCTGGACAAGAGTGGAGTGGATCTCTTAATGAAGTATATTTATAAAGGCTTTGAGAGTCCCTCTGACAATAGCAGTGCTGTATTATTACAGTGGCATGAAAAGGTAAGTTATGAATTATAAACTATATGACTGGTTCCTTTATAATGGGAACCGAAATAACCCTTTTGACTTCTTGCTTATGTGTCTTTGTCATTACAAATAAATGCCTGCAGGTGTCCTAGGGGTTAAGTCTCAGAGCTTTCAAGCTGTTGCAAGCCACTGAGTTCAATCCCCAGTCAAGGAGCTAACCCACATGGCACAGCAGACCTCTCCCATCTCACCCACTGCTCCCCTCAGCAGTGTATTTCAGTAAATCCGCCTGTTCTGCTCCCCACTCAGTCACTGATGAATCCTGTTATCCCCAGCATCTCCGGCCTACAGCCCAGTTCTTCTACTCAAAAATGTTTTTAAATAATATTTTTTTTTAAAAAAGTGCCTGAAAATCATTAAAATGTAGATACATACTTACTAGTCTTGTCCTTAAAAGATCCTGATTTTTATTGCTTGCTCAATAAAGGTTATTGTTTATTAAACATAATCTTAAACTTTGAACTAGTTCAAACCTTTGTAAAGAAAATAAGCGATAAAAATAAAAAAATTTTTGATAGTGATCAAAAAGTAGAAACAACCCAAGTGCCCATCAACAGATGAACAAAATGTGGTGCATGCAGACGAGATTTTATTCAGCAAAAAAGGGGAAGTTCCGCATGAATGGACTTGAAAACATTATGCACAGTGAAAAAATGCCAGCCATGTCCAAATACTATGTGATTTCATTGAATTGAATTGTATTTCATTATAATTATGAGTTATCTAGAATAGTCAAATTCATAGAGATAGGAGAGGGGAAATAGTGGTGATGACTGTACAATATTGTGAGCATAATTAATGCCACTGAATTTTACATTTAAAGATAGTTAAAATGGCACATCTAACATTACATGTTTTACCACAATTTGAAAATGAAATTGGGGAGAGGGAACTAAGATTTCTTAAAAATTTTTTTTTGTTTTCTTATATTTTATTTTGCAACATAAGTGGAGGCTTGTGTACTGTCCATCCCAAAAAAAAAACAGCTAGAAGGAATTTTTAGCTTCAGTAAAATTTAGTAAGGTAATCTTTTATAATCAACTCTTACTTATATTGTAATAAATATAAACACTGTGACTTTTAAATAGAGCCAACACAGGTAAGAGACTTATATTCTTTAACACCTCACAGTATTCAAAACTCAGTTTTTCAGGAGCTGTTGTCTGAGTGTAAACACATTTGTACAGAAGCTGAGTATAAGTAGTAAAACTTGCTGTTTAGCCTTGGTCAATTCACTTTATCCCTCATACATATCAGGTTAAAAAGAACTAACATGGGGGTCTCCCTGGTGGCCTAGGGGTTAAGTTTCACCTCTGTGGCCTGAGTTCGATCCCAGATCAAGGAACTAACCCACATGGCACAGCAGACCTTGCCTGTCTAGCCTGCTGCTCCCCTTAGCAAGAAAGCCTGTTCTGCTCCCTTCTCTACTGGTGAATCTTCTCAATGCCCCCACCCCCTGCCCCTGCACCTCTGGCCTATACCCCAATTCTATAAAAAAGTAAATTAAAAAAAAAAAGACCGAACGTACAAATATAGGAAAAGCATACCTTTCCCGAGACAGCCCCAGTGTGCACCTGTTGTCCCAACATAATTATGAATCAGTTTCCTTTCACTCTACTGCCTGTCAAGTTGGAGAATAATTTTTATGGCCATCCTGTTTTTGGGACATTTTCTTTTTGCCAGGCGCTGTACTCTTTAAGTTTATGTTTCATTTAGTCCTCACGACAGTCCTACCAGGCACACAGCTTAATCCCCTCAATTTACAGATGAACAGCCAGCTTTCAAAGCTGAGTAGCCTAGTTCCGGTCTAGCCTCAGGATCATAACAAACACTGATTGAACACTTACTGTATCCCAAGCACTTTATAAATATTAACTCACTTAATCCTCATAAAAAGACTTAGAAGGAAAGCTTGTTATTATTGCCCATTTTTATTACCCTTTTTTTAAATGGAGGAATCGGGGCACATGTTAGGTGTTTCTTACGTCATGGGTTTTTGCCAACCCCAGTCCTAAATTGTCAGATCATCCTCATACGGTTTAAGTACAGCTGTTCATAGCATCTTTCCCAGTTTGTTGTTAGAGCTTCCTAAACTGGTCTCCTGGTTACCGGTGTTTCCTCCCTCAAAACTTTTCTCCCTCCAATTGCCAAATGTTCTCTCCAAAATCCAAATATGCCCTTGTCAGTCACTGAGGAATGAAGTCCAAATTTCAAGCCCAGCCACATCTTCTGTTCTTCCTGTTTTACTCCAGCATTGCCAACTCTTTTTCTAAACCCTTCTAATATTTCATACCTCCATAACTTTGGTCATGATTTTCTCTACCTGAGTGCCTCTTTACCCTTTTATGTCAATCTGTCACCTACTTGTCCATTTAATGCATCATTTTCTCCAGGAAGCTTTACCTGACCATTCCACATTCCCCTAAACCCTTGGGTTGAATCTGTGCCCTTTCTCTGTGCTTTTATAGCACCAAAAGCATAGCTCTGACATTTCACACATTATAAAATGATCTGTTTACGTCTCTCTTCCCAGTAGACTGGAAAATGCTATATTTATTCACTGTCATATCCCCAGTTGCAAGCACAGTACCCAGTACATGAAGGTACTCAGTGTTTTTTGAACAAAAATAAACCAGAGCTTCTGATTCCTATCCCTTAATCATGACTTAACAGTTTTTCAATGTAAAGTCAAAACTCCTAAATTCTTAGCCATTAGAGAATATATTCTTAGCTTGGGAGAAAAAAATCTGAGTAACCAAAATGGAACTTAGGATGGTTGATTCCAGTATCAATTCCTCTTGGCAATGCTGAGAATGAGAGAAGCAGAATGAATGTTCTAAGTTTATATTTGAGCACCTGTTTTAGAAGGAACATTTTGCTGCAGATCTTTAAGAATATATTGTTATTTGGAAACAACATACTCACCAGAGTATGTTAATGCCTCACCATATGTAGGTGCGTGAGGGCAAGGATTCTGAAGATTTGGTTTATTACAGTAACCCAGGAGCAAAGGCCAGTTGCCTGGTACATAAGAGGAATTTAAAACTATTGCCGAAAATTAATCCAAAATAGATAGCTACACACATCCTTTCTCTCAGAAAAATGTTTTCCTTGGTACAAGAACTGATTCTAATTGTCAGCATTTACATTTTGTTTTCTTTTTAGGCACTTGCTGCAGGAGGAGTAGGATCCATTGTTCGGGTTTTGACTGCAAGGAAGACCGTGTAACCCAGCAAGAGCTGGTTATCTGCTGTGGGTGTGGGAATTGCTGGTACAAAGACCAAAACAACCAAATGCCACCACTGCCCTTCGGGTAGCATCCATGTGTCTCAGCTTCGCCTTCTTGCTTCCTTTTTCATATGTGTAAAGAAGAAAATGACATATCAGTTTTGCTTTGATGAAAATTGGGGTAATATAGAGGAAATGTTATTCCAACAGGAGTGTTTTATGTTCTCAAAACTATTGCAGTGATGTGTATACCAGTCCATATGTAATATAATTTACATCAAGTTTAATTGTGCAATTTTTAACCAACCCTTAGAACTGTTGTTTTGGGGTATTGGGTTTTTTTGTCGTCGTCGTTTTTGTTCTGTTTTTGACTAATAGATTTTTGGTCAGAATTTTGAGACCAGTTTTCTAACTCACTGCTAGCCAGGAAATGATCTTTGTAAAAAATCTGTTTGAGACTGGCAGCTATTAACATTGTAAAACTGGACCATACTTCCCCATATTTAAATGAAATATGCTTCTGGGACAAGTGGTGAGTGAGCACCATGCCAAGTTCTAGCTTGCTTACCTCCAAATTATGTGAGTTCTAAGTATGCTTCTTCCTCTCAGCACCCAATAATCATGACTTTTCATATTCCTTGTGGTCTCCCAGGTTCCAAAGCAAGGAGTTTTGCTTTTACACAGTATATCTATAAACTACCAGAGCCTATTTGGCATGAATATAAAATTTTGTTCTGATCACATGGGCCTGTTTAGGGGATCTGTTTAGGGGATCTGCTCAAGAAAGGACCTGGAAATAATGATGGAATTTGAACTCTGGGCAGCCTCTGAATGAAATGCTATTTTCTTTAGAAATATAGTGACTTCCTTAGACATTGTGAGTTATATAATTAGCATTTAATATGCCCTATCAAAGTCTTCAGTGTTCTTCAGGGTAATTGGGATCTCAAAAGATTTGGTTCAGATCCAGAAATATACCTTCTGTATTTTAAAGCTCAGTGTTTTTTAAAAAAAAACAAAACGAAAATGCCACACAGTATAAAGTGTTTACTTTGTTGGACAGACCAAATCGGCTCTCAAAAAATAACCGGTGCTTATAAAAATTATTATTCAGTAGTAGCTCCAAAACAAACCACCTGAATATATATTACCCAAGGCAAAATAAACCTGGGTTTAGTACTGCATAGGACACCAGTATCATAATCACTGACTTACGTGAAAACTGGTGCAGAAATTCTGTAAACTGGCTGTTTTTGATACCTGCTTTTGTTTTGTAAAAATGATAAAGTTCAGAAAATAAAATGTCAGTGTTGAATAATTTGTTTTTCTCTTTAATACTTAAGAACGTATGCTTAATTAAAAGGAAGGATCTCCTGTTTGATCTGCAGGTTCTTGTACTTTTGACAAGAACTAATTTGGTTTAGAAGGTTTATAAAATGACTTTATTCAAACATGAGGTAGTGAAGGAGAGGCCCACTGATGGTATGGGACTCTGCTGAAGCTTTCATGTGGTTCTCTTAACCCCTGCTGAGCTCCTGTGGGCTCACTGCCCAGAGACCTAGACAGAAAAGTGCAGATAAGCCTAGGACCTGCTGTCATGGCCTCCCACGTTCTGAGCCTTTTAGATCTCAAATCTATTTCTTAATCTTCCCTGCTCACAGTTTTCTTGCAATAACTGTACATTTCTGCTCTCAAGATCTGGAAACTCATAGGCAATTCAGAGGACTCTGACTTAAGATGACACTAGGAACTAAAGATGATCAAGTAGGTATAACCATTTGCAATTTTATAACTACAAATTTGAAATACAACGAAAGTGATACTGCAGTGTTTTTAAGATTTATTTATGCATACAAGAACTGGGATGTAGGCCTGAGGTGCAGGGGGTGGGGGTGAGGGTTTGTGAGAGGATTCACCAAAGACGGAGTGGGGATCAGAACAGGCAGATCTACTGAAATACACTTCTGAGGGAGCAGCAGACTAGACAGAAGAGGTCTGCTGCGCCTCGTGGGTTAGCTTCCTGGCCTGGAATTGAATTTAGTGGCTGGCTGTTGCTTAATAGTGTTAAGACTTAACCCCTGTGCCACCAGGGAGCCCCTGCAGTGCTTTTTCATCAAAGCCTTCTTTCCATCGCTTTCAGTGTTAGTGTTAGGGAAAATTCCTGAGTCTTTATTTTATAGTTATAAGAATGGGTATTGCTCAAAATCTTTCATTTCATTATCTGTATTTAGAAAGAGTAAAAATATGTCACTGTTAGTGTACCATAGGGACTGAGTCAGAACGGATGCCGGCTGGACCCAACTGGCATCAACTGATGTATTTTAGCCACATATCAGCTGGGTTTTGTTGACCATGAAAATACTATCTCAATGGAAACTGGTATAGTCAGGATTAACTGGAAGAAAAGGATGTAAATATTAAGGGGCACTTCTGGCATAAAGTTAATTATTAAACTATTAATATCAAAATTATCAAATTTAACAATTTGATAAAAGTTAACCACTCATTAATCTCACAGTGGTTTCATTTGAGCCATTTTTATTTAATTTTTGCCAATTTTTTAAAGGCAAACTCTTGGTCATTAGATAACAGCACCATATAGGTAACATCAACTTGATGGCATGTGTGATGTCTAAGAAAATCCACAGATGCACAGAAGAAATTAGTAAAAGTTATTTTTTAAACATTTTCTATGTTCCCAGGATCATGAACATAATTAGAAGAATAATGTGTTGTTTTTTCTTTCCCCAGTTTTTTAAACATTTATTGAAGGGATTTTCTTTTCTCCAATTATACTCTTGGCTCCTTTATTATAGATTAACAGTCCATATAAGTGAATTTATTACTGGGCTCTCAATTGTGTTCCAGTGGTCTGTGTGTGTTTTGACAAATTTTTTAAAGGATCACAGAATAATCATAATTTTCGCAGTGATTATTGAGGTAGTTTCAATTTGATCATTTTTATACCCCACACTACTGTGCAATATGGATGCTGCCTGAAGGATGTAACTGCTAGGTTAAAGTAACAATCATTTGACACCCTGCACAACTAGCAATCAATTCCTGCTGTCAATCCCTGTGCTAGTGGGATACACTTGAAGACTATGGTCACCCTTTTATTTATATATTTTTATTTCTTTGAACTTTGTATTTCAAAATAACTCCAAACTTCCAAAAGTTTACATACCTAATTGTATACCTTCACCTAGATTCCCTAAATGTTAAGGCTTTACTACACTTGCTTTATCACTTTCTCCCTTTGTACACACATACATACTTCATGAAGCAAAGACATCACTTTTTTCCTGATGGTCTGAAAATAAATTACAGACATCATGTCCTCTAAATTCTTCAATAGATAATTCCTAAGAATGACATCACAGTAGAGTCATGGTGCAGTTGTCAAAATTTTAAAATAGCATTAATACAAATTTGAATATTCAGTCATTCAAATTTTGCTAGCGGTCTCCCTGATGTCCTTTTGGGCTAAGATCAATGCACTTTCCCACAGCTTCATTCTTTGTGTCTCCTTAATCTTCTCTGACCTGGGAGGCATCCTCAGCCTTTTACTTTCACAAGCTTTCACCTACAAAAGACATAGGCCAGGTATTTTGTAAAATGTCCACCAATTTGGATTTGTCGGATGTTTCTTCATGACTCATATCTGGTTTTTGTCATCGGTCAGGAGGCACGCGATGACTGTCCTTCACTAGTTGTGGTCACCTGGTCAGAGGGAAGGCTGCAAGTTTCTCTGCTGAAAATGTGCTACTTTTATTTTAGTATCTATTAGTAATATTTTGAGACTGAAATATGCTAAATTTAGATATAAATATATACATCTTTCATGATTCTTCTGTTTCACCAATTTTAACACCCACAGTTCTTGTCTGAAAGAATTAACTTTGCAGACAGCTATTCAGAGACATTTTACTGGGAAGTGGGAAGGAGAGGGGTCAAAATGAGGTCTGGGAAGAGCACAAAATGCTAAGATACACAGGTGAACTGGCAGTCGAAATTCCATGGGGACTACACCTGATGTCAAATATATATAATAATTATATATAATTAATTGCATATATAATTAATAAAAGATTAACTTTTGTTTGCCAAAGAGTGATTTTCTCATTCCATCACTCATTCTATATTTATTCCTTTCAATTATATTCCTTTCAGTTATAAGGAAGAGCTGTCCCTTCACCTCCATTTATTTATTTGTCCTGGTTAGTACTTGTTGGGACAAGACTGATGTGTTGACCAGGCTCACAGTGGTTTCAAACTAATTGGGAGGTAAGATGTAAGCATTTTTAAGTTAAGTTAATGTCATTTGACTTAAGTATTTGACTTACGTGTGGTTGGTGTCAGGGTGAACTAGAGTCAACTGAGATAAGTCATCTGAACTGGACCTTGCAGGGACAGGAAAGGCAAGATCCAACTAACATGAGCCAGTGAGAACACTACAGTAGGTTTAATCTTCTCTAACACAAAGTAAAATCCTAGAAATGAAATTTATTAAGAGAAATAGACTTTGATAAAGTATCTTCATGGAGATTCAAAACAGTCATGAGATTTTGAAAAATTATGTTTTTTTGCCTGAAATAGACACCGACCACAGCCTCACCCCTTCTAGAATAGTAAAAGAATAAGAAAATTAATTTTATACAGAGGAAAGCATCAAATTACATGGACCTTCACCTACGATAAAAGGAGATGAATAATTTCATTTAAGAATGGT
Organism: Galemys pyrenaicus; assembly: GCA_019455555.1. Lineage (NCBI taxonomy): Eukaryota > Metazoa > Chordata > Mammalia > Eulipotyphla > Talpidae > Galemys > Galemys pyrenaicus. Next base: position 5,948,220 of record JAGFMF010011659.1, on the reverse strand, counting down.
CACTTAGGAATATGTCTGTTACATTCAGAGTATTCATTTCAAAGTAGGCTATTGAAACCACATTAGTAGTCATGCCCATGGAGCCCAGAGTTACACAAGCTTATGAAATATAATACAACAGATAGAACGCAAAAAAAGAGAAACCCAGAGACATAGTATCACCAGCATGTGGTAGTAACATGCTTTTATTTTCAAAGCACGATTCTGAGTTGAGTGATAATAGATGGATTAAAACACAAACCACCCTTTATTGAGTACTGACTATGTCTGTCTCCTGTTTTATCTTCAGAACTGAAGTGTCTAGAATATATATAAGGTCACATTTTATGGGCACCAGAACCAGAATAACTCACATCACCCTGACCAAGGTTATACCACATTTCTGTCTTAAGTCCAGTGTCAGGGGAATAGAGATGTTTCCTAGGCAGACAAAAGATTGGATTTCTCAAATACCAAAGCTTGATGCTTCAAGGGCACTGTTGAGGTAAAGTCCACTCAGGAGCCCCTCAGGCAGTTGAAAGTTAACAGGCACAGAGGTGGGAAGAATGATCTGGACACCAAAAGGTGCTACAGCAAGAGGTGTACCCAGCAGAACACAGAGTAGCACTTCATAGATGATGTATTTTAACTAATAAACTTGTATTTTAATTAGTTTTGTCGTAATTCCACTTAGCAAGAACCAGAGCTGCAATCTCTCGTTTCATCAGTCAAATTCAACTGATTGTTGGTCATAATTCATAATTATTGACTTATGAATTCCTAAGAATTATTTTGGCCATCTTGAATATAATTTTATGGGGCTTCACTATGGAGCTTCCCCAAATTGGAAGCCTAACTCCGGCCACACTTCTGTAGTGCATTCATGTTCTGGTACAAGCCATTGGACTATCAGAGTATTTGCAGGGGAAATCCTGGGAACCAGGAAATTCCTGAAATAACTGGGCTTAGGAAAGTTGAGATCAAAATCAGACCTTCATGGATAAGGAACCAAGTCACCACTTACCATGCACCAGGCCCCAAACAAGTATTTGTTCTTTGTGCACAAGCCTATTGCATTACAACCAGCCACATGGTTGGGTTTATGTGGGTTTAAGTGAGTTCTAACCTGCAACTGTCTGCCTTTACCTTTTCCACTTCCTGTTTTCATTTGCTTTATGTCCTTCCCTTCCCCTAATTCAATTCTCCCTTCTCCCTCTCCAGCCCCTGCATCTGCTGCCTTGCCTTCTCTTCCCTGGCTCTGCTTCCTTAGCCACATTTTTCCAATTAGTTTACCTGACATTTGGGTCTATGGAATCAGTCATTTCTACTAATTAAACGTGTGGTACTCAGGTTCATTTAAGTGATGCCCTCTCACAGTTCTCCAATTGACTCAAATGTTTAAATACCTAATTTTTAATAAACTGTAAATACCGATTTCATTTGCACAGATCGCTTTGGCCAGCAATTGAGAACATAACCTTAGATATAAGATACGTCAATTTTTAAATTCACTTTAGATTTACAGATAACCTCACTTTACAAAGAGTGCAAAAAACAAACACCAGAGTGATTGGAAATGATGGGAATGGGAAGATAAGCCCAATGAAGACACATAGCGTGTGCTCTGTACATTTCAGAAAGGGGTGCTCCTAAACAAGCTTTACCCTGTGCTCTTCTCACTTCCCCCACCAGGTCTCCATCTCAGCCCAATGTCACTGGTGAAATATTTGAAAGCCCCAGTGTATTAACTGGGGTACCTCAGCACCAGTCAAGACGCAGACCTCGGGCGCTCACAGAGGTACGGCCTTGGCCTCAAGGTGGCGCTGCTTTCCCATGTTGAGCCAACCACAGACCGATAAGACAGAGTTCTCTCATAATTTTGTTTTTCTTTACCTTTTTGTTACTTGCATGTTTAAAGATGATAAACATAAATTATCTGTTTGCATCTCACTTCTCTATAAACAGTTCCTTAAAGACCATATACATGAAACAAATTGAACAGTATGACTCACTTGAATTTCAGATTTCAGCATCTAAGCCTAGCTTTTAGCTAATGTGAGCCAAAAAACACCGCTTGGCTCTTCTACTAGACTATATATAATGCCTCCCTGAAGTCATAGTAACTTGTCTTATTCTCCACAATCCCTTGACATAGTCCATGCCCCAAAGCTACCTATTGAATGAATAATATGGATTGAGCCAAGTTACCTAAGACATCTCAAGTTCTATGGCCAGGTCTCAGGGTGCCTGAGTAGGATAACATACAGAAGCACAAATCAAGAACTTTGCAAAAAGTAAGAGTCCACTTTGGCGTCAGACAGTCTAGAGCCAATCAAATTTAGTCACAAATTCAACTGAGCGTCAGTGTAGGCATAGACAGAATTTATTAGCTATAGGTAGAAATCAGACACCCCACCGTAGCTCCTGCAGTCTTTTTTTTTTTTTTAAGATTTATTCATTTATTCATACAAAAGCTGGGGTACAGGCCAGAGTCCAGGGCGGTGCGAGGATTCACCAGAGACAGAGTGGGGAGCAGAACAGGCAGACCGACCAAAACACACTGCTGAAGGGAGCAGCAGACGAGGCAGGAGAGATCCGCTACGCCATGTGGGGCGGCAGGGATCGAAATCGCGCTGCAGTGGCTGCAGTCTGCCTCACAGTGTGGTGCTTAACCCACTGCACCACCAGGGAGGCCTCGTAGCTCCTGCAGTCTTGAGTGTTTCTATGGGTCACCAGAGAAAGTGACTCAAGGGTTGAACTCCATCTACATCCCGCTGACGTGGCACTACTGAGATTTATATGGAACAGCTTTCCTTGTTTGGAGATCACCTAAGATCAGAGATGTCCTAATACACATTCTTTAATGGTAAGTATCAATTAAACGGTTAAATTATTAACTTATGTTACCTTTCTTGATCCTATTTATAATTAGAATATTCTAGTCACGTCAATTCTTAGGCAATGAATGCCATGAAGGAGTAATGTGATTGAACAACAGTGCTTCCTTTGGTTTGTCTAAAAATTAAATCAAGACTCCAGGAGCACCTCTAAAAAAAAGTTTTCATCACTTTGATGATTGAGTTATAGGTCAGTGCTTTTACTTACCCATGATTTTATAATTAACCATTACAATTTTTATTTTCAAAGAAATTCATTTGAGTCAATATTTAAAAAGCAAAAAAAAAAAAAGAAGAAAACAAACATACAGGTGTAATTCTCCCACTCTTGTGCCTCTCTTAACAAACAGCTAATATTACTAAGTTCACACTTATAAGCAAAGATATATACACACAAGTGAATACCTATCAGCCCTCTTGTTTACATTATACCACAGACTGTGTAGAGTGCTACACTACACTCCCATATGGTACAGAGTGTCCTGTGCTTGATATTTTACTAACAGTATGTTCTGGCAATAATTTCCTATCAGTGCATAAGGAACTTCTTTTTTTTTTTTTTTAATGACTGCATTATATTCTCTTGTATAAAGAAATGCACTATTTATCTGTTTCCTTATTGATTTAGATGATTTCTGATCTGCAATTTCGAACAGTGTGTAATGAATAGCACTGTATAACATTGCACAAGCCGTTTTACATGTTTGTCTTCATAAATTCATAAAAAATGAAATTTTAGCTTAAATAGTGTGCATTTATAATTTTGATAGACATAGTTAGATGCCTTCCTTAGAAGTCATATCAATTTACCATCTTTACGTGTCATCAAACACTTTCATCTTTGTAAATCTCCTAATTAAAAAAAAAATGTTGCCTTTACATTCCTTTTTATATAAGTGAGGTGGAGCATCTTTTCATATGTTTAAGGCCCAACTGTCTTTATTTTTCTATTTTTCCTTTACTCCTTGATGGTCTTTCCCTTATTGATTTATATCTTTTTGTCATAGGGATATGTCTTCTGTTTGTAATAGAAATATCAAATATTTTCTCATAGTTTGTCTTTTGACTTTGATAGTCAAAGAAGAAAAAATTAATTTATTTTTAGATAACTGAGTTCATTAATTTGTTCTTGCTTTTACGGTTCAAATAATGCTTTGAAAGGTTTTCCCAGCTCCAAAATTAAAACATTAAAATTTCTTAGTTACCTTTGTTGATTTTAAGCTTAAAACGTTGCCTTTTTTCTTTCTCTCAACAATTGCTGCTCCAAATTTAAAAATCCAGTCTTTACGCATAAGATGTCCACATCACTCTGAGTTGACTAGTTTGGAAGCCTTTCAAGGAGAGGACTTTTCTGCATGAAAAGCTAGACTAGAAACAGGGTAAAATCATGCAGAAGAGCAGATGGAGCAAAGACCTCTCTGAGCATGAAAATTAGAGAAAAGCTGCAAGGAGACAACCATTTTAATGGTTCTTGCATTTAATGGTTCTTCCAAGAACCATTTAATGGTTCTTGGAAGAGTTTGTCAGAAAGGGAAGAGCAGAAAAGCCTAAGGGAAAAGCATGAGGAGACTGTTCATTATTAAGTTAATGAACTGATGTCATAGTACTGCTAAGTGATAGGACACTGGTTCCAAATATTCCTGGTTCTCAGATAAAAAGCAAAAGATTTCCTTAACTGGGATATAATACCTAGTGCTTATCCCAACGAGAAGAAAAACATCTGCTGAGACATCAAGGCCACTTAGGGTGACATGTGGCAGTTGTTGGGCCAGAAAGTATACAGACGAGGTACATGCTAGGTGGCAGTGACTCTCTGGAGTGCCATGGAGGGTAGACATGTTGGACACAGTAGGAATGTGGGCTTTGATAACCAGTGCTGTTTCCTGTGGCTTTAGAGGAGCAGAATCGGAGCACACAACCATTCAACCATATACAATGTCCATGAACTTTATCTATAGCTCTGTCCCTAATTAAAAATAGGGCTTATTCATAGCACAACTCCAGCTACTCATGCCACACAGTTATGTACTAAGGGATGCCTCTCTTATGGAGTCAGTGTATAGTGACTCATGCTGTATAGTGTAACAATGACTATAGCGCTGCTTAATTTTACGTGCCAACCACCTAAAACTCATATCTACATGTCTTTGCAGGTCTGCTCCATGCTTGGACTTATTACCAACTGACTTCCTCCCCTTTACTAGTCACATGGCAGAATATGTTCATCAGATGCTTCTTAAGTTGTTCATCTTAAAATTCAGGCACTCAGACCAAAACTGACTTCTCTTTTCCAGTTCTGAGGTCAAAGGCCCAGGAAGGATTCTGACTGGCCCAGCTTAAGTTTCAAGTAAACCTCTGGACCAAGCAACTGAGAGAAGCAGGCAGGACACTTTACTAGTATGGAGACATTCATCGTAACTGTAGATGGAGCATGAGGAAGGGAAGGTTTCAGAAATAAAGGATTCTTACAAAATAATAAAGTAGCAAAGAACAAAATGATAAAAGTGTGGTTTATATATAGTTGCTAGGGTGAGTCCATGGATTATATATCTTTGGTTATTTTATAAAACTTGGACATAACTGGGACCCCTCATACTGTTTCTTAAAGAATGAGACACCTTTTGCTGAATGATGAATTAATGATTCTAACTATGTATCATTGTCCCCTATTTAAATGAGGTCAGTTTAGAGAAGTATATTGCCTAGAGAAAAATGTACAGTATAGTGATCAACTAGAAGTTGGGAAATTGGTTATAAATAAGTTTTTTTCTCCATATAAAGACTTCAGATGGGAAAATGGATCTACCATATAATGCAGCAATTCCACTCCTAGAAATATACTCAAAGGACACAAAAACACTAATTCAAAGGGAAAGTTGCACTCATACATTTACTGCAGCACTACTTACAATGGGCAAGATATAGAAACAGCCTAAATGCCCCCAAACAGATGAATGGATTAAGATGTGTTATATACACACAATGGAATACTACTCAGTAATTAAAAAAAAAATCATGCCAATTGTGGCATCATGGATGGAGCTGGAAAGGATTATGCTAAGAGAAATAAACCAGAAGGAAAAAGACAAATATCAGATGGTCTCACTTACAGGAGGAATACAGAGAAACTGAACAAAAGATCAGGAAAAGACAAAACTTACAGGCAAGTTATGAGATCTGAAGCTAACAGCAGGGATGGGGAGGGGGAAGAAGAGCACAAGGGACTATGGTGACAGTTCATGGGTTCCGTGGTGGTGGGAGACTTATGTGGACTATAGTTAAGGGGAGAAAAATCAAATATTGTACAAAAGTGAACAATGACATAAATGAAAAATAAGAAAAAAAATAAAGAACTTCAGATGGAATCCATACGAAATGTAGGTAATAAAGTGTAAAACAAGCTTTTCCTCTGGAACAAATAGACCCTCTATCTATTTGGCCTCTGTCAAGTTGCTTACCATTTCTGAGCTTAGGTATTCTGCTGTAAGTTCTCCCAGATGTGGCTAGCTTCAGAGAAAGAAAGTGACAGACCCCTGAGGAAAAGTTGGAGATTTCATAGGAGACTACCTAAAGTATCTGTATGTGCTGAATATGGCTGGAATCAGAACATCATATTTTCTACCACCAGAAGAAACAGAACTAAAACCAGACAGTTTGGAAAAATACAGACATATCTGTATTAGTGGGAAATGCATATTTGCCACAAAAAGTGTAATTCTCTGGTATCTCTCAAAATGGGAGCTGGGTGAATAAAAATGGATGTTTTGGTTCAGATTCTGTATTATCCTTATCAGGAAGGTGCATTTTACAGGCTGAGAAATCACATATATGTGTCCTTAACTGGAACGGTTAAGAAAAGGCGGGATGGTGAGGGTTGTAGAAGTGGGGGAATGGGAATAATTGTGGTTTCCTTCCTGTCCTCTGGAGATTCTCATACAGTGTCAGCTCAGACTGATTGGGGAAAGAGAGGGCAGTAGATTTCCCGCTATCATTGCCAAAAAAGAGATGTTTCCCAGGCCCCTGTGCCCAGGCCTACCAGACCAAATTAGGAAAAGAGAACCACATGACGACGAAGCTCATTCCATAGCCCATTTAACTTCCTCATCCTTAAATGTGACTCAGGAGACACTCAGGATCTGCATAAGGGAGAAAGCATTTAGACTGATTAACAAGTATGGCTGATGACCTGCTAACATTCCAGCTGGAGAACAATAAATGAGGGTTTCCCCAAGCCTGGCTCTACTGTCTGAGTGCCTGGATGCTCCCTTCCTTCCAGTCTCACCCAAAAGTGTGACTGTCCCTCTTGTTCATCCTGAGCCTTAGTGGTCCAGCCTGACATGCTAAACTGTGGTATCAATTGACCAAAGGTAACCACTGAGGGATTTTCAAGTTCATAGGGAAGCAAACGAACCTGAAATTCTAAGATTTTTATCTCCCCAAATGGGTACTGTGTGAACGGAAGCATGGAGCAATCAGCTGAAGCGCAGAAACCCCAACGTGGGTGCTTAAAGGTTGGGAAAGAGTTTGTAAAGCAAGAGCAATAATGATAAGCAACCAAAGTCTGCTTCCAAACTTAGCACACCAGACCCTGAGGACTCATTTGAGGTCTAGACAGGTGCTATAGTTTCACACATTATAAAAGGCACAGAAAATCTTATTGGAAGACAGGTGGCCAAAAAAAGAGAAAGACAGAAAAGAGAAAGGGATTCCTTTGGCTCACTGATGGCGGTACACAAGAACAGCCAATCTGCTGGAACACTTTAATTCTGGAAGAAGGCAGAATTAATTTGAATATATTTGCTCAAAGTCCTCTAAATTTCAGTACAAGCTTTTTTTTTTTTTTTCTGGAGAAGCTGTCTGAGACTATTTTCAAATGGCCTTGTATTGTCCCCTGATTATTTTATCTGAGCTGTTATCATCTCCAGTCACATGTAAGTTTTTCTTAGAGCAAAAATCTGACCTAGCCTTTGCTTAAGAGACTCTAGAGTATGCAAACTAGAGCTTTGTAATTATTTGAGGATTTCACGCTGGACATAGAGCCTCAGTTAAAACAGTAAATGTTGATAAGAAAATTATTATAATGTAATGTAGAAGAGAGTTAATTCAGAGGGGTTACACTGTGACTTCTGGCCTTGAACAAAATGAAAGTGAACTGATAAATTTTAAATATAAACATTTGACATAAAAATATAATCCAGAACCAATTTGTTAGCCATTTTCCTAGAATTGAGCAGAAAGCATCTGATTTTTAAAATGAGTTCATGGTTAACTGAATAACTTCTATTCCCTCAGGACTCTCTCTTGGGGGTGGGGGTGGGGAGGAGGAGCCCTTTGAAAACCAGCACTTCCTGTTTATGATTCGTCTTCAGATCTGGTGACACAGGCCCTGTCGAGCAGCTGAGCTGTTGGAGAGTTCCTCAGTGGACTCCAGGGCCAGCGGTCATCTGAGGCATCTTGGTTTGGGGTCTGAAAACAGCTCAGTGGGACCATTAGCTGATAACACAGGTTTCTCCAGAGTTAAAATGAAAGCCCCTGGGAGCAAGGATTCACCTGCTTTTTCCCAGGCAGAGAACATCCAGTCGTTTAACAGTCTGTCTCCACTTGGCTTCGGTGAATGAGCTCAGCACTACTTTACCTGTAGTTTCACACATTGTCTCAGGAAAGGAGTCTCCAAATTTGTAATCCAACCAGCAGGACAGCTTGCTCCCCTGCCCACCTTTTTGTCAAGGTGGCCCAGCCCAAGTCAGAGAAGAAATCAGGTCACTTGAGAAGCCCCCTGACGCAGGGTGATGACACAGGAGATGGATGGAGCCTCGGACTGGTCCCTTCAGTCCTGGGAGGGTCAAGCACCAGAGCCAAAAATGGAAGAACCCAGGCTGTGTCAGGAGTTCCAAATTCCTAATGTCTCAGTCATTTTGTAAAGTTTGTGCTATTTTTGTACTTATTTATTTAAATTATTTTTATAGAAGTAGCATTGCATTATAACAGTATATGAATTCCAGGTGTGCATCATTATAAGTCAGCATGTGTGTTTACGACTTGAACTTCACCACTAGAAGCCCAGTTCCATCAGTTACCATAATATTGATGCTTTCACCTGCTTGGCCAATCTCACCAACCCCCTTCCCTCTTGGAAACCACTGTAGCGGCAGGATGGGGGGCACAGGAGCAGGGTTCGGGATGGTTCTGGGCAGACAGGTCAAGGAAGGAGAGTCTTGGAGCCCTTGGTGGCTTTTCATGCTTTATTTAGTAGAGGTGGCCAGGTACATGGCAGGCAGGGGTGCCGGGAGGCCGGAAGGCTGGCAGGCCTCCCAGCCCCCGGCACATTTCACCCTCTCAGCTGCTTCTTCTCTTTCTGCTGCTGCTGCTGTCAGTCCTGTTGGTTCTGTCAGTTGGTCCTCACAGTTCTGGCGTCCTCATGACGCCGCCCATTTAAGCCCGTGTCCAACGCAGGTGCGCCCACTTGCGCATGCCCACCCTGGAATGCTCGCAGCACCGCAGGTGTCCATCGTCAGTGGTGGGAGGGTGGAAAGACCTGATCAACCTTTCCCCTACAACCACCCATCTAGTTTTATAGTCCAAATGTTAATTTTATTTATTTCATTCTTTATGTGCCACATATAAGTGAAAGTATGCGGTGTTTTGATATTTACATTTAGAGATAACCACTTTTAGAGACTCATTTGGGATCACAGAGTCAGGACACATTTCTGATTTATTTTAAGTGTTTAAAAAGTTAGGAGGGCCAGGTTGTGATGCTGATGCTATGACTGGCCCTTGTGCTGACAGTAGCCTGTTAGCTCGAGGCCCAGGGGTACCCAAGAACCCCCAAACATCCATGCTCTAAAGGGGTCCGGCATTCTGTGGGACTTAATGTGAAAGATCATTAATAGAATTGGTGTAGGAGCCTCCCTGGTGGCGCAATGGGTTAAGCAACGCACTAAGAAGCAAACCGCAGCCACTGCAGCATGAGTTCGATCCCTGCCGCTGGCCTAGGAGGTGACCCACATGGCACAGGCAGACCTCTCCTGCTTTGCCACTGCTCCCCTCAGCAGTGTGTTTCAGTTGATCCACCTGTTCTGTTCTCCACTCTGCCTCTGGTGAATCCTCTCAACCCCCCACACCTCTGGCTGGTATCCCAGTTCTTATACACATAATCTTAAAAAAAAAAAATAGAATTGGTGTACACAGAGAGAAAAGAAAGTTTCTAATAAGAGTTTCCCAAAGTTATCCATCCCCTTGTGGGTAAATGCCCACCCTAGTAGGATTGGCCCATAGCAAGGCTGCTGCTGTCCCAAAGCTTGCCACAGGTCGAAGCAGGGAAGAGGGAAAAGGGTCCTATGACCCTCTGAAGCAGGTCCCAGAAAGCCAAGTGCAGTGGCAGGAAGGCGGCAAAGGGCAAGTTCAGGATGGTTCTAGCAGACAGGGGTAAAGGAAAGTAGTCTTGGAGCCCTCGGTGGCTTTTATGCTTTTTATTGTCAGAGGTAACCAGGTACATGGCAGGCAGGGGTGCCGGGAGGCCGGGAGGCTGGCAGGCCTCCTAGCCCTCGGCGCATCTCACCCTCTCGGCTGCTTTGCTGTTTCTCTGCTGCTGCTCATTGGTGTTGGTGCTTGCATTGATTGGCTGCTTGTTGGTACTCTCGCTGCTGGCATCCTCCTGACGCCGCCCATATAAGCCCGTGTCCAAACTCAGATGCGCCCACTTGTGCATGCCCTCCGAGACATGCGCACAGCACCGCAGGTGTCCATCATTATACCCATGGTGGGAGGGTGGAAAGACCTAATAGTTCTCTGACCCTACACCAAGACAAAAGGAGATAACACATCAAGATATCAGCTGTGGGCCTCCCCGGTGGCGCAGTGGGTTAAGCAACGCACTACAAAGCAAACCGCGGCCACTGCAGCACGAGTTCGATCCCTGCTGCTGGCTGGGGAGGTGACCCACATGGCACAGACAGATGTCTCCTGCCTGGCCTGCTGCTGCCTCAGCAGTGTGTTTCAGTAGATCTGCCTGTCCTGCCCCCTGCTCTGTCTGGTGAATCCTCTCACCCCCCACACCTCTGACCTGTACCCCGGTGCTTGTATGCATAAATAAATCTTTAAAAAAAAAAAGATATCAGCTGCCATTGTCAGCCTCCTTTCATGTCTCTCACCCACAAGTTTCTTCCAGGTGTCTCTCCTTGTTCCCTTTCCAGCAGCACCAGGGCAAGTCAGGCTGCAGGAACAGGAGCACTTCTGCTTTTTCCTCCCTATAGCCTATCTGCCTTACAGCTTCACCAGTCACTCAGTCCCAGCCTTAGTGAAGTGGGGAAAGGAAAATGGTAGCTTCCTTAAGACCCCCACCCTGCAACTCCCAGTCTCCTCTTCTCCCAAAGTCCAGTCTTCCTCCCCTCTGCCCAGATGTTCATCTGACCCAGATGTTTCTTACAGGGTCTACTTCCGCCATAATCTATTTCATATTAAAGGAGACTCAATTTTTAATAGGCCAACAGACCCAAGACCTGTGACTTTATAGCTGTATTCTGCTGTCCATATAAGGGCTGTTTGTATCAGATCATGGGTCAGAATTTTAGGAAAACTCTAAAGTTCAAATCTTTCCCTGCCTTAAGAGAAGAGGTCACATTCCAGAAAGGAAAAGTCTCTATTTTACTTTTTTTTAATGAGGGAGAAAAAAAAAAAAAAAGCTTGAGGCTGAAATCTCTCTGACATCCCTTTCAATCTGGGGAAAGAAAAAATTGCTGGTGCATTCAAAAGACGTGAAATGCTTCCAAGCTGGCAACTTCTCTTTCCTTTTTCTTTACTGAGCATAAATTGGTTTTGGAGTCAGACAGATCTGAGTTTAATCCTGGTCATTTTTCAGTGCTGCAACTTGAACAAGATACTTCTGCAACTTGAACAAGATACTTAAGCTAAAACTTAGCTTCATTTCCCATCAATGGTTTTTGGTCGGTAGTAATGAAATGGTGCCTACCAGGTGCCAGAGCATTCCTGGCACACAGTAAAACTCAGTAGCAAGTAACTGTTATTAGTATAGCCCATTGCCAATGCCTCTTCTACCCCTGAAGGATTCAGAGTCCCTGCAACTAAGGCAATTAGAGACATAATTACCCTCAGGGGGAACTCACAAATATGGACTGGAGCTCACCTTTGGAGAGTCACATTACCAGAAGGGGCTGGGTAGGTCCTGCTGATTTTCCCCAGTCTGAGAGCTCTCTGCTCCCAGGTGGCCATTGTTTCAACCCTCTCTAAGATCAAGTGGGACTGCAGGTGGCCCATGCCCTCCTGTTTTCTCACCCCCACAACAAACCACTGCTGGTTTGTCGTAGTCATTGCTTCTTTTCCACGGCCACACTGCCTTTGAGCAAAGGCAAATTTGATGTCAAAAGAGAGGACATGCGGAAATATCTGGAAAGCATTTCTGGAGCCCTAGGCATTTCTTGGTTTACTAGGTGAATTTTGTGGAGCTGCGCTGTGGTTTGGCCTAATTCAGCTGCTTGGTTCTGTTTGGGAGGAAGGCAGTTAGAGTTTATGCAGAAAGGAGAAGCTAAAACAGATTTTATCAGTAGGAAAGCATTACTACAGAATGACCACAGTTTCAGAAAGATTCTTGAACCTGATGGAGTTCGAGGCCAAGGCAAGGAAGAAAAGGAGGCAAAGGGGCTGCAGGCTCAGAGAAGCCTCCCCTCCCTCTGGCATTTCTACCTGTTCATAGCATTAAGCCCGCATCCCTCCCTTGCGATTCCCATCTGTTGTCCTCCCTCCTTCAAGTCTCATCTCCTGGCGCGACAGTATTGCTCTTCCCTCACCCTGTGTCTCTGAACACATTCTATCTGTCACTGATTCCACCTGCTTAATTAGGAATCCCCTCTAGTGCAGTCCTCCTTAAGGCCGTATCAGCCAATCTCAAATTGCTACTTTGGGGAGACAGAATGGCCAGCAGCTTCATCTGAGAGTTATTTGTATAAATCTGTGGATATTCATGGGGATACCACTCCATTTCCCTGACTTCCAGTGTAGCCTTTGGTGTCCCCAGCCATCTTTGATTCTGCCCCTCTGTTATCTCTGTGTGCAAGATTACATTGTCTTTGGCATTTATTCGCATGCTTCCTCTTCTCCTGTGGCTGCCTGAACATTATTATTTCTTGTCTGAAATATTGCCATAGCTTTTTAATGTTTGCTTGCCCACTTCTTCAGCCTTCAGAACACTTTATTTCCCACATTTCCTTCTAATAGCCTATGTCCCAGAGGTGGAAGGAGCAAGGATGAAAAGAGAAAGAAGAAACATGGCTGTAAAAATAGATGTCTTGGGCTCTAGCTATAGCACCAGGACGCCAGGTTCAGAGTGAAACACCACAGGTTCTTTTAAGAAAATGTCAGGGGAAGGGGGGGGGGGGCTCCCTGGTGGTGCAGTGGGTTAAGCAACGCACTATGAAGCAAACCGCAGCCTGCAGCACAAGTTTGATCCCTGCCCCTGGCCAGAGGGTGGACCCACATGGAGCAGCGGACCTCTCCTGCTGTGCCCGCTGCTCCCCTCAGCAGTGTGCTTCGGTTGATCTGCCTGTTCTGCTCCCTGCTCTCTGTGGTGAATCCTCTCACCACCCCCAACATCTCTGACCTGTACCCCAGTGCTTGTATGCATAAATAAATAAATCTTTTTAAAAAAAAATAGAAAAATCAGGGGGCCTCCCTGGTGGTGCAGTGGGTTAAACAACACACTATGAAGCAAATGAGTTCCATCCCTGCCCCTGGCCGGAGGGTGAACCCACATGGCGCAGCAGACCTCTCCTGCCTCGCCCGCTGCTCCCCTCAGCAGTGTATTTCAGTCAATCTGCCTGTTCTGCTCCCCACTCTGTCTCTAGTGAATCCTCTCACCCCACCCCCAGCACCTCTGGCCTGTACCCCAGTGCTTGTATACATAAATTAAAAAAAAAAGAAAATGGCAGACAAATGGGGTACATTGCCTTAAGTCCAAGCTGACAAACATGAAGCTAGAGAAGAACGTCCTGCCGACCAAAGAGGCCAGAGCGGAAGTCAAGTGAAATTCCCTAAGATCCTGGAGGGCTCATCTCTTGGTCATCACCCTGTCCCCAGTCGTGGTGACATGGAAGGAGGAGCACCTGGACACCAGTGATAAGCTGTATCCAAGAACTCTATGACTATGCCATGGCCAGTGAGTCTCTGAGGGCCCTCCACCCCCCAGAATATCAGACTGACAAATTCTCTGGTTTGCCTTGAATTTTATAGAAAAATATTTGTATGATTAATGAAAATAAAATACACCTCATGGCATGGCAAAAGATGGAAGAGAAGGAGGGAGGAAGGAAGGAAGGAAGGAAGGAAGGAAGGAAGGAAGGAAGGAAGGAAGGAAGGAAGGAAGGAAGGAAGGAAGGAAGGAAGGAAGGAAG
>JAGFMF010011659.1:5783313-5933889 GCA_019455555.1 Galemys pyrenaicus | reverse complement strand
GGGAGGAAGGAGGGAGGGAGGGAGGGAGGGAGGGAGGGAGGGAGTTTCTTTTTCTGCTTATCAGCAGACAATCCAAAGAGAGAGAGAAGGAAGCACGAAAAGCCTGTTTGGTGGAAAATTACAATGGATTCTATTTTTCTGGGCCCAGTTCCTCAAAAGGAACTTCCATATTCACTATTCCCTAACCCTGGAGAGAATGCCATGAATTTTGTAGCTTTAATTGGACCTTGATCTAATAAACCATTCTGAAAAGCTTTTTTTTTTTTTTTTTTCTCTACAGAGGACATAGCTAGAGCTGAGATCAGGCAAACTAGTAGTGGAGAGAACAGTGCTTGACGCTTGGACAGAAGTGAAGCTGAGTGTCCACAGGTCAGGCTGAGGAGGTGGATCCCAGCACACAGTGAGCCTTTTGCTCAAATCTGTCAGGAGTAGGAGGGTGGGAATGTCAGAACAGAGGCACAGCACCCCACAAAGCAGACAAAGACTGTCTGTTCATTTCTCTATCATAAATCTGGAAACCCCCCACTGCATGCTGGCAGCTGCTCGGTGCTTTGACTCTGCATCCTATTATCCCTCATGACGAGCCAGCGGTAGGCGCCACTCTTATGGCCATTTTTTGCAGATATAGAGATTGAGTTTGAGAGTTGGAAGGACATGTGACTGTTTGCTTAGGCAGTCCGGACAGGGCCAGGATTTAAATCCAGAACTTCTGAATCCAAACACAAAGTTTCTTGGTCAGAACATACGATAAGAGAGGCCCTTAGGTCAAGTGGTTCCATAAAACTCAGAGGCTGCAGAAGTCACTAGGGTCCCAGACTCTAACCAGTTTAGGCTCTCTGGAAACCCCAGGGGAACTTGAAGTAAGCTCCCCAGAGAGAAGTGGGGAACGTTCTCTGGGAAATTCTGTGATAAACATAGACGCGTCAGAGGGGGCCCAAGTCACTCAACAGAAGTGACCTGGTTTTAGGCCCTAGTTGGTCCCAAAGGGGTGGGTTCCACCCAGCAACTTTCTTTTTTTATTTTCAACAGGAAATTTATTTAAAGAACAAGAGGTTTGACTTGAAGGGGAAATACCAGGACTCATTTCTTTTAGAGTAATTTATCCCTACTTAAAGACCGGTTGCCTTCCATGTAATAGCTATCTACAAACAAGTTATAAAATTGTCCTTGTTTTTAGAATGTTAAATGAAAGACATTAAAATGCTCCCATCAAAAATGTGTCTAAGAATTTTTATGTTGTCTTTTTTTTTTTCTTTTTTGCTTGTTATACATTGAGAGCAAAATAACTTACTGGACTAATAAAGACAGGAGTTGAATGAGTGTGCCACTAATGAAGAAAGGGGTATTTTCACAGAACTAGTGTTTTCCCCCATCCCATGTCCATTTGTTATTGAGCAAAACATGCCACTGGCCATTTAGTTAAAAAAAAAAAAAAAAGGCCTCCCTGGTGGCACAGTGCGGGGCGGCAGCAGGCAGGAGTGGTCTCTGGCTCCCCTGCAAGTCAGTGTGGCAGTCCTACCTCAGAAACCTCAGGTGCAGACAAAATGGACCAATCAGGTGTGGCAAAATGAACCAATCAGACTGTTTTGGGGCGGGGTGGGGGGGCACCTGAAGAAGTGAATATAAGGCCTGGTCGAAGAGAGTCAGGGATTCTTTTGTTGGGAGACATTTGAGGAGTTCGTTGGGAGACATTTTGGAGAAAGAGCTGACGGGGATTTGGAGCGACCTGGAGGAGCAGACAGAGAAGCAGCAGCAGCAGAGGAAGAGGAGCTCCTGCAGAAGACAGACCAACGGACCGACAGAACTGAGAGAACCAACAGGCCTGACAGCAGCAGCAGCAGCAGCAGCAGCAGCAGCAGCAGCAGCAGCAGCAGCAGCAGCAGCAGAGGACCAGGAGAAGACGGTTCCAGCCTTCGAAGGAAGGAGGGAAGCCTCCAGACACCGCCCTCTGAGGAGAGAGAGAGACTGGGACTCGGTCCTGGCTGTGACACTGACTGGAAGGTGCACCAAAGGCCCTGGGCCTGGTATCTCAAAGTGCTGTCTGTTGGTGGCATAGAACTGGTGACCGGTGACTGCCAACGCTGATGCTGTCTGGATGAAGCAGCCAGCCTCTTGTGGATATGTAAGCGCTCTCATTTCCCCTTGTTTGTAAATAAACCCCATGACTGTTGTTCCTGTAGCCTGAGGTCCCTTGCAATTGTGCAGGTGGGTGAGAACCCATAGACAGTGAACTGACTGGGCACTGTCCTCTGATAGGCTATAGCCCCTGTTGCTATAGCCCCGACTCTGGTTTGTGGCCTTTTGGCCTTTAGGGGCTTGGGGGGCCTCTGACCTCTGTCTCAGTCAGAGCGGCCTCCTCCCCTACCCCCCTATTTCAGGTTAGGCAACGCACTATGAAGCAAACCGCAGCCACTGCAGCACAAGTTCAATCCCTGCCCCTGGCTGGGGAGGTGACCCACATGGCGCAGCAGACCTCTCCTGCCTCGCCTGCCGCTCCCCTTGGCAGTGTGTTTCAGTCAGTCTGCCTGTTCTGCTCCCCACTCTGTCTCTGGTAAATCCTCTCACTGCCCTGGACTCTGGCCTGTACCAGAGTATACAACTCTTTTATGTATAAATAAATAAATCTTTAAAAAAAAAAAAGGCAATACACTAGTGCACGCATGCCACTTACTTCATGTACAAAAAAGGAATGGTACAGGGGAAAATGAAAGAATAAAGAAAGCAAGACTGAAATAGTCTGGATGAGGTGGAGCCAAATGCAGTTTTCTAACTGAAAATGTCTTCTTGGTTTGGAGTGACAATATTGGAGCCAAGTAGCAGGTTCCCTTTTTAGTAGCCACCGCCTGTGTGCTGCTGGAACTCATCAACTGAACCTTTACCCTCCATTTCCAACTGGGCAGGGTGTCTGTTTCATTGATTGCCTGTCAAATCAGAATCTTATCTGCCTCATTGGGGTTTCAATAGGTTGCTAAATTGTGTCTGCCTCTTCATCTTAAACTGCACCCAGAACCATCCTGATTCAATCAAATTCATCTGATCCTTGATCTCAGTTTTGACTCCTTCCTTGGACTTTTGTCAA
The DNA here is from genome assembly GCA_019455555.1 of Galemys pyrenaicus. NCBI lineage: Eukaryota > Metazoa > Chordata > Mammalia > Eulipotyphla > Talpidae > Galemys > Galemys pyrenaicus. The sequence goes on along the minus strand of JAGFMF010011659.1, from coordinate 5,930,810 downwards.
TCATGGAGAGTGCAGGAGTCCCTGAAACTGCTGATTCACAAAAGAGATATCAAGTCTTCCCTGCATGAGCACACAAGCAGCACCAGGGACTGATGGACTGCAGCAGAAGGAGGCTGTAGGGTCAGAGAATAATCAGGTCTTTCCACCCTCCCACACTGTGATGACGGACACCTGCGGTGCTGCGAGCATTCCAGGGTAGGCATACACAAGTGGGCGCACCTGAGTTGGGACACGGGCATAAATGGGAGGCGTAATGAGGACGCCAGAACTGTGAGGACCAACTGACAGAACCAACAGGACCGACAGTACTGACGAACAGCAGCAGAGAGAGAGAAGAAGCAGCCGAGAGGGTGAGATGCGCCAGGGGCTAGGCAGCCTGCCAGCCTCCCAGCCCCCCGGCACCCCTGCCTGCCATGTACCTGGCCACCTCTACTAAATAAAGCATAAAAACCACCGAGGACTCCAAGACTCTCCATCCTTGACCCGTCTGCCCAGAACCATCCCGAACCCTGCTCCTGTGCCGCCCCTTTCCTGCCACTACAGAGGCCTAGCAGTAGAAACACCCAGCAACTTTCAGGAGCAGCAAGAAATAGTCCGTTAGGGGCAAAGTAGGAAGAAAGAGACCACGCATGTCAGACCTTACATTTAAGGTTGCTTGTACAGATTTGCAGGGACCCTGCCTAGGATGACATGCAAATCCATGAAGTGTTCCATATTTTTTTTTACATATTTAGGACTGCTTACAGAAGTTGCAGGCCCCATGCAAAATGCAAATGTGGCCTCTTGTTCTGAATTATTGAGAACTTTGAAATGGTGACAGCAGAGAAATCAAGCATGAAGACCTTCTAAGTCTGGGGCCTTCGTGACTGCCCACACACCTTGTTATGTGCTGTATGTGGCCTAGCTTCTAGCTGCCATTATCAATGTTTTTGTAGAGGAGAGCTAAAAGGATGAGGGATAGGTAGAACAAAGTTTCTAGCTTCTTTTCTTCCCCAGCCTGTTAGTCAGAATAGCTGAATTAATATAGCCGCCAGATATCAAGTAGACCCGTGTTCCAAGCTTTCCTCCTCAGTGCTACAGGAGGCTCCAAGATCCACATATAAACCCTCAATTACTCCTCTGTCCAGAGTCAGCTTTAGGGAAGTCACATTCAAACCCAGGTCTCTGGATTCTAAAGGAGTCACCATTTCTGTTCATTGTTTCCAACTTTGAATCTGGCAAGAAATAGAGATCTTAGGAATGTCTGAAAAGGAAACTTAGCTCCACACTATGTCAGTATTTCTCAAAACTCCAGCCCTTCATATATCACATTTATAATTGTCAGTCATACTTTCAATCCACCTACACTGTCAATTACTTAAGAATCTCTCATTAATTCACTCTTTAAAAACTTTAACTTCATTAATAAAATCTAATCAGGTTGGTGTCTCAGCTATACAGTTTTTTCTAATACATATTAAAATCAATAAACTATCCATCCCATGTATTCTACTTCTAGAAATTTAGCCTATGCATGTGTTCACAGATGTGTGATAGGAGGTGTATACAGGGACATACATGGCAGCAGTGTTATGATCGCAGGAAACTGAAGCAACCAGACTAACCCTCAGTAGGGACTGGTTATGTGAGGAAGAAGACACAGTTGTAGGTAAAGGAGGAAGCTCTCGATGTCCCACGAAGGAACAGCTATGAAAAGACCAAGCTGCAGAATTGTGTATCAAACAGTATATGGGGAGAGGGGAGGAGATGGGAGGTCTGCATTTGCATCTGCTTCAATGTTTTTCTGAGACAATGGCAGCAAATTAACTCAAGTGTTTCCTGATGGATGGGAAGAGTTTGGCAGTGATGTGAGGAAATATTTTCATTGTTAATTTTGAACCATGTGAATGTATTTTTTTTTGTTCAAAATATTGAATGAATTAAAGTAACAATATGATAATTAAAGTAGAAATGTTTACCCAGGTGCTGCCCAAAATCATCTCATGAGCTGGAGATGGAGTGCGTGGGACAATACTGCTTCCGTGGTTCTGGCTCTTCACCCAAGTGCTGCCATGAATGGGGCAATGGCCTGGGTGTACTCTGTCAATCAGGAGAAAGTTCTGGACAAGGTAGGCCAAGCCTAGTTCTGAGAAGAAAGAAAAGATTCCCATTATTAAAAAAGAGTCTTCAGTCCTGTTCTCTGTTGATGAAGTCCATGTTGTTGATGGCTCTGGAGCCCAGAAAAGAATGAAGCCCCAGAGGGAAGGGGATTTATCTCTTTGTGAAAAGAGCACAAGCTATATCTGCTTTGGCAGCTGAACCATAACCAAAGAAAAAGGACTGAAATTGGGGTTTCCAGACAAGGTGTTCTAATCTGACTGAGGGCTGTAGAGAAAGAGAGGGAGCCCGGGATGACAGATGGTAGGGACTATGACTATGATGGAGGCAAAGAGTAGAAACTTCAAGAAGGAGGCATCCCCAAAGCAGAAACTGGTGCCACAAGACCAGAAATGATTAACATAGTCATTAAAGAAGATATAGAACAGTAAAGTATCCAGAGGCATAGACTGAGGTGCTTTGAGGGCTATTGTAAAGAACAAACAAACAAACAAAAAACCCACAAAGCACAGGTCCTTTCAATTTGTTAATCAAACAAAACAAAAGATATCTATTGAAAATTCCAAAGGTGCCAAACCTACAAATAAATAATTTAACAGCAGTTAACAGTTCACAAAGGAATGAGCCCCTCCCAAAGAGAAACTATAGCTGTGCAATTTCTGCACTGGCCCCGGGGCAGCAGCCCTCCTGCCCGCCTGTCCTATACAAGTGTCCCTTTTGGCAAACCTGTCACCTTTGCAGCTCTTTCTGCCCACTGTGTCTGTGCAAGTGTCCTTTACTGCACATCCTTTTTGGTGAAAAACCTACCCTTTTGGATATAAGTAAACATCTCCGGCTCCTTGGGCAACTTGCCACGTACCACCAAAAGGGGAGCTCTGCTGAAATTTTTCTTAGCGGTAACCCGAGGACCCTGCTCTCTGGATCTAACACTTGTCCAAACCTATGTCACGTAGAAGATAATGTTTCACCTTGGGAAGTTGGCTCCAGTCTCCCGGGTGGGTCCCCAGACAGACTGCTCAGGTCTCTGGGTGGGTGGCTGAGTCAAGAACCATCTGACACAAGTGTTGGTTGTGCTTCTGTTAACGTGAACTCTGATTGCAGTAGCTATTTGGGAAACCACGTGATCCTGTTGGCTCATATCGAGCTCACAAGTCAACCCTCCGGTCAGGCTATTCCAACACAGGGCTCCAAAGGATTGTCCTTCACAGTCTGGGCAGCTGAATTTAAAATTTTATTTTATTTTTTTAAAGAAAAAATTTTTTAAGATTTATTTATTTGTGCATACAAGAACTGGGGTACAGGCCAGAGGTGTGGGGTGTGAGAGGACTCACCAGAGACAGAGTGGGGAGCAGAACAGGCAGACTGACTGAAACATATGGCTCAGGGGAGCAGCGGGCACAGCAGGAGAGGTCTGGTGCAGCATGCGGTTCATCCCCCTGGCCGGCAGCAGGGATCGAACTCGTGCTGCGGTGGCTGCGGTTTGCTTCATAGTGCGTTGCTTAACCCACTGTGCCACAAGGGAGGGCCCTGAGTACTGCGGGCCATGCTACTCATATTGACTGACGATGGCCCGGGTGTGAGGGACACTCCTGAGATGTCAGGATGCTCCACAAGCTGGCCCCTGCCAGTTCTCCATTGTTCTGACTGACATTACAGTTACCAAACTGTAGAAGGCATGAAGTGCTAACTGGAAATTCACCCTTGGGGGGTGGTTGTAAAAGGCTGTCCTACTAACAAAAAAAATTGGTTGCTACACATTTTGATGATGAATTACTGATTGGCAAGATGAAATAATGATTGGCAAATAATGTAACACAAAATTCTCTAAAACCTATATCGTAAGACCACCGATACCAAAAAACTAAACAGTAAGAGTTGTATTGGAGTATGGTTGTTTAATAATAATAACTCAAAAGTTGGTTATTAAATGGTTTCCCAGACCTAAACATCTATTAAGGGAAAGTGGCCCCGGGAACCGAGAAGTGACCTCTGTGGCTTGGCCCAGTATGAAAGGCTCTGCGATTCCTTGGCAATGAATGAGTTGCATAAGCCCTTCTTACCCTTCTCCCCTTTTCCCCTGCTATTGTTTTACTCAAATCAATATCCTAGATAGAAAAACTCCCTAGTAACAAAAAACATTACTAATCAGTTTTAGGTTTAGGATGTAATGAGGTTAGTGGCTTCTTTTAAAGATTAAAATAGGACTTAGATATAAGTTTCAACTTTAGTGTTTCCCTTTTTTTGGGGGGGTCTGTAACTCTTTAGGTACTGACTTTAGTTTGACCCTAGACCTTGTGACTAATACTTCATCTTATACTCAAAGTAAAAGTAAAATCATTAGTTGTGATGACGCAAAGTTGCTATGCCGACCTTGACATTGATGAATAAACTGAATAACCATAGAAACTAGGATACTAATAGGAACATGATTGTTTTATACATAGGCTTTACTTTGAAACTGTATAGGTCGTAAATCTTAGCTGAAGGTCATAAGACCCCAAACTGTTCTTTAAAAAAAGCAACGATTGTTACTTGTTAGTTTCTGCTCTGAAAATGTTGATGGAATCTCACCGCTTGCTTGTAATGAATAAATAAAGACCTCAGTAGGACAACATTTGCGCCCTGATCAAGTGTCAATTTGTATCCTCAAATTTATCATTTGCTGACGCTGTCTCCTCCTTCGGGAACCTGGCCTTAGCTGCAGCTGGTCTTCGGCACCTGAATTTTAAATTTTAGAGTAGTTTTTCACATACATCCCCATGAAATTTCACTTTGGTGTTCTTGAGAATCCGTGTGAGGCAGGCAAATACCCTAATTCTGATCCTGTTTATGTACATGTTGACAATCTCTCTCTAAGCTCTGAGTCACTTTGTGAAGCTGGTCCAAGCTGTTTATAAAAAGGTTAAAAGCACAAGTTGACATTGATACATCAAGAAGACTCTATGGACATAATAGTTCCTGGCAAATTAGTCCAAGCTGTCTTGTCCTAAGACTATCTGAGTCAAATAGCTTGCTGATATCTGCACATGGAGCCTTCCCATCCACCTATCAGGAAAGTTTACTCCAGAAGGGAAAAGAGTTTTGACGCAACTTGGTCTTAGCAAACTCATGCCAATTCTAAAGGCCTGTGTTTCCTTTATGTTTTCATTTACTTTCGTCTACATTTTAGAATTATTTTCAGGGATCAGCCTATAAACCATTGATGTGGTTGCTAGAATTCATATCTTTTAGAAAACAAGAATCGCCTTGACCCATCCATCATGACTCCCTAGGATATATCCCAGTCTTCACGATGCTTCAGTTACTGACAAGATTTTAGGGCTCATGCTTGCAAAATCTTTCCGTTCCTGAGATTTAATGAGTCTGGACTGGTATATGGAATTTCTTTAAGGCCTCCGTCAGCGTTTGCACCATATTCTGTCTGGGCCTTCAATTCCCTGTGTAATTTCAGGAACAAAATAAGAATGATGATTCGTGCTTCCCCTTCGACATCTGTTAGCGTGACACCATCAGTACCATGTAGTGACCCACCCCGCTCTTCCCCAAAAGCTGACAAGTCTCATGTTGCCTTTAGCATTTTTTGCAGTCTCAGCTCTCTCTGAGCTTCATTGTCCCTGTACTCTGCTTTTGATTTCTGCCCAGCATCCAGATCCTTCCTCAACCAGACGCCATATCCTCCATAATGTGTGCTGGTCTGGTCTCCTCCAAATCTCTCATTTCATATTAGCAGTCTATTATTTTAGAGTCTTGAGTCAGGCAATCACATCGATTTTTCCATTTTTATTAGCTAAGGCTCTTTTTTTTTTTTTTAAAGATTTATCTATTTACGCATATAAGAGCTGGGGTACAGGCCAGAGTGGTGGGAGGTGAGAGGATTCACCAGAGACAGAGCAGGGAGCAGAACAGGCAGACTGACTGAAACACACTGCTGAGGGGAGCAGCGGGCGAGGCAGGAGAGGTCTGCCGCTCCATGTGGGTCCCCTCCCTGGCCAGCAGCAGGGATCGAACTCGTGCTGTAGTGGCTGCAGTTTGCTTCACAGTGCGTTGCTCAACCCGCTGCGCCACCAGGGAGGCCCAGCTAAGGCTCTTTGGAGAAGGACAACATGCCACAAAACTAACAAGAGTAAACTTAAACAAAACTGAAATCTATTACAGAGTTCTAAAAAAATGTCTCTCAGGACAGGAATGTAAGGGCAGAAATTAAGTGAGCTTCAGGAAAAGCTGGAACCAGGGTCTGGGAAGTCATTGGGTCTCACTGTCTCTGTCTCTTGTTTCTGATTCTCTCTAAGCATCTGCTCTCCTTCCTCCCTCCCTCTCTCTCTCTCCAGACTGACTTTCTCTGATTCCTTACACCTCAAGGCAGAACCACATCTCCTAAATTTACATGCCATGGTTCCAGCTCCCCAAACAGAACTGCCTGCTGTCTCAGTGATTCACAGCAGACAGCTACTGATTGTGCTCCAACAAGCCAGGAATCCTGCAGTTCAAATGGGACCATCTAATCCTAGATTAGATTACATGGACACTTCCTGAAGAAGGAAGGGAGGTGTCTATTCTTCATTTATTCATTCATTCAGCAAGTATTTATCATATGTGTGGACACTGTTTTTGTTGTTAGAGATACGACAAAAGAAGCACAAGAAAAATCTTTTTGTGTGTGTGTCAAATGTGAAGTACATTTCTAGTTCTGCACCCACCCACCCCTCTCTTATAAGACGTAGTTATATGACATCATTAGTTTATAATCTTTCTACATGAGCAATTGCCTTAGTTAAAGCAGCATTTATCATTAGATACCTACTGGTCTGGGAATTCAATATGCTGGAAAAAGCACATGAAAGAATTATCCAGACACCTGATCTTTGCTGAGAGGAAGACCCATGGGAAATGGAAACTGCATCTCTGGCTTGGAAGGTAGATCACAGCAGATGGGTGCTCTGGAGAGAAGTCACAGGACTGAAAAGGCCAATTGTATTCAAAAAGAGAAAGTTACAAAATATGCAGAAACTGGAATGAAATCAGATCAACAATAATTCAAAGCAATTTTTTAGAGCAACACATATTATTTAAGTCTTTGATATAACATGTTAGGGGCTAGATTCTGTGAAAAATACAAAGAAATAGAACAGAAAGCCCTCATGCTTACAGTTAGCTGAATAGATAAAATAGAAAGTAGATAACCTAACATAGAGTACTTATGCTTAGGGGCTTGATTTAAAATGCTATAGGAATTCAGAAAAATAAAAATTGCTGAGACTGACTTCTGTCAAGAGGCTTCTTCATGTAGGAGGTGAGTCTTGGCTGCATTTTTTTTAAATGAGAAAGATTCATATCTGCAGAAAAAAATATAAAGGACAATTTTATACTGTCTTATTCAGGTTCAGAGTTTCATTTATTACATATGTATGTATTAGGTATGCATTCATTAATTGATTCAGCAGACACCTGTGGAGGCGCCAGATATTGTGCATTTAAAGACTACAAAGATGGAAATGATCCTGGTCCACGGTGTTTCTAATGAGGATCTTTAAAGATCTAGGCCTCAGGTTGACCTAAAATGGTAGAAGGGATACATTTAGCCAACCAAACTAAATCATTACGTTTACTTTAACAGCACCTCCCACAGCACTGATATACACTATCTATTTTGAGAATCTATCATGTGATAAGCATAAAAGACAGAGTGGAAAATTTGGACATGGGTCCAGCAGTTCCAGAATTTACTGTCTAGTTGGGAGACAGTCACTTAAACAAGTATGTATAATCATGTGTGTTTGGACACACAGTGGGTGAGGCAGGGAGAGATGCTGCTCTAAGGGCACAGGGCAGGAAGAACTAGCTTAGGAGAAAACTGGGGCTCCAGAGTAGGCAGAATTCTAAGATGCTTCCAATTATCCCTGCTCCTGAGTGGGAAGAACCTGTGACTTGCTTCTAGCCAATTAAATATGGCAAATCAGAGAGATTTTGCAAAAGTTATCAAGAGCCTTAACCAAGAGCTTTACATTAATCAAAGGACCTATAATCCTAGGTGGGCTTGACCTAATCAGGTGTGTCCTCTAAAAGGTGGTCTAGAGACCAGAGACTTAATGAATAGAGACTCTCTCTCTCCATGGCTGGCTTTGAAGAAGCCATTGTCCACGAATGTTGTAGCTGTAAGGAAATTAATTCTGCAACAATAGGAGGGAGCATAGGGATGGATCCTTCCCCAATCAAACCTCCAGATAATCATGCAGCCTGGCCAATACTTTGATTTTGATCTTCAGTCACCCAGATGAACCAGTGCCAGACTCCTGACCCATGAAAATGGTGAGATAGGATAAGTGTGTTATTTTAGCCAATATGTTTGTGATAACTTGTTATGCAGCAATAAAAAATGAATACAATGATAGACTAGACAGGACTAACCTAAAATACCTTCTTGGAGAAGGACTTTTAGCTTGGAGGCTACCAACTAGCATTCCTAAAAAACAGAACTCACACTGTGTTGTTTGTGTTCTCCCTTTGAAATCCAGACTAAGTTTATGTATAAAAAATGTGGTCTCCCTACAGAAGGTTTCCTGTGTAGTGTCAACATAAATATCTACTTGATATTAGAATTGAAGACATCAAAATAAATAAAGAAAAAAGAATTGAATACATCAAAAAGATAAACTATTACCTACTATTATAGAAGTACCTCATTTTGTGCAACCAATGTGATGCTAACAAACTATAAGATTATACGTATATAGTAGTATTAGATTTTCTGGGGTATTTTTTTGTTTGTTTTGTTTCATTTAATCAACTAAGTCATTATCTATGGAGAACCAATAGAGCTATGCTAACTGTGGTTAAAAAAAAAAACAAAACAAATGAAGGAGAATTGGGACATGCTTCTACTCTTTTAGGAGCCTGAGAAAAAAGCCTCAAGTTGTAGGAAAAGTTGAAGAAAAGTGAAACAATAAACTCCGAATGTAGGCATCAGGAGATAGTTGTTAAGATCCAAGGAATGAGTGATTCTACAGGCTTTTCTCTCAGAGAAAAAGCAAAGTATTGGGAATATTCTTAGCTTTTAGGTGGATGAATGCATGCAACAGAATTTTGTGATCTGTTAGCCAATCAAACATCAATCTTGTTTATTCAGAATTTTGAATACTTTTGAAGATACCAAGGTGAAATGTTGAGTTCTTTAATCAATGACTCAAGAAAAATTTTTCAACAAATAATGTTTATGGAATACTTACTATGTCAAGCATGGAGCTAGGTGCTGAGAATACAGAAGTCGTCTGTCAGGATGTTTTAAGCTATAACAGAAAACTCAGTTTAAGTGACTTAAACAATGAATAGATGCATTGTGTCATAAAACAAGAAACTCCAGCAAGACTGGTTAATTTAAGAGCTCACCAATACAATCAAGGATCCAAGTTATTTTTAGTTTTCAGTTCTTTCCTTAAGTCAATATATTTTTCTTAGCTGATCCTCATGGTCACAGGATAGCTGCCACTGTTCCTGGCAAATCCTCACAATATCCTCTACAGGAGAAACACTCTTCTTCGTGTGTGTGTGTGTGTGTGTGTGTGTGTGTGTCAGTAAGGTAAAAATCTTTCCCAGAAGTTCTTGGTAGATTTTCCTAGCTGTCTTAGAAATCAGTATTCTCTCTTGCGTATGCATAAACCAGTAAGAACTCCACTCCCTGGGACAGTGCAGGGCTTATCTCCCGTGGAGAACTAGGGTTCTACCAAAAGGAGGAAGGGAAATGTGGGCAGCTACAGTGTCAGTGACTGTTGTTGTGGAAGACAGTATCAAACACAATAGCAGTGACTTCTCTGTATTGGGGGACAGAAAGTATCTCACTGATAAACAATGACCACTGTGACTAATACCCTGGTGGGTGAAAACCATGAGCTGCAGGAGAGAGGTCAATCACCACAAGGTCATGTATCAAGAAAGGTCACCCAGAGGAAGTGAAAGATGAGTAGGAAGCAGTTAGGCAGGCAATGTGGGTGAATATTCTGGAATATTCAAAGGGCACAGTCTGGCTTACTTAAGCACATGCACCCAGGGCTCAGTGGGAGTGGGGAGAGAGGGGGAATGGCAGGGAAAGAGTATGAGAAGCATCCAGGGTTCTTCCTGTGCTGCAAGGAAGAGTTTAACTGTGTCTTAAAAGCAACACAAAGGAACAGCTTTTAAAATGGTTGTGATGTGGTCCAGCTTGCATTTGTAAAAGAGCCATCCGATCACCTTGTGGAGGATGCAGGGAAGGCCAACGAGCTGTTTGGAGGCTACATGCTCACGCACAAGTGGGTGGAGGAAGCTTGACGACAGAAAAATAGAGGAGAAGTGGACAGAACTAATGTGAATGGTGCGGCTTGTGCTCTGGGGGATACAACAGTGGGGGCGCCCTAAAACTTCCTCTGACGGGTCTGAGAAAGGGGCAAAGATGAACATAAACACCCATAACTCTGCTTGGGTCGGGGGACCACGTGAGGGTTCAGTGAAAGGTGAGGTCAGGGATGTGGAGGTTGAAGGTGGGTCTGATTTCAGGGTGGCTTCTAAAGGAAGGGGATGGAACAGAGCTCCAAAATCTGTGCCAGGTGGGTGTGAAAGCACAGACATGGCACCGGTAGAGGAACCAACATGGGAGAGGAACCAACATGAACCAAGGCAGAGCAGCAGGAAATAAGCCTAGACTGAGGGGCTCAAGCCGTAGCGCGTGCAGGGCTTTGTAAATGGTCATTCAAGGAGACTAGGCTGGAAAAACTATGAGGGTCAGTTTAAGGAGGTTTCTGAATATCAGGCTAAGATAATAAAATAAAAAGCAGGCACATTTTTTATTTTAGTAAACTCTAGGTAACCTACAAAACCATTCAGTTTTCCTGGGATTCATCAATGTGCTAATTGATTTCTGATTATTTATTTGCTGTATAGAACAGCAGCATTTTTTTTCTGGCACCACTACTCCCTGCAGGCTGTTCGCCAATGATTTCTAACTTATTTTTGGAATACACTTCTTCATCTCCTGTTGGGTATCACTTCCCGGGAAACTGTTATGAAAAGGTCTGGTGTTAGTTTGCAAAGGGTCTAAGCATGGACCAGTCAAGGGATAAATTGCCACAAATACAAGTTTTTGGGAAGAGGTGTTACAAAGGAGGCAAAAAGTCTCTACTGCCTGGAGCATGGGGCTAGGCTTCAGAGAGGTGGTGGAATTTGAGTGGGTTTTGAAGGATATATAGGAGTTTTGAGTCCTAGGTAAAGTAAGGCAAGTTAGGGATAATTAGGTAGCTTCAGGGACAGTCCAGGTGGGGACCTCGGGAGAGTGAAAGAAGCTTCAGAGATAAGGACAAGAGGGAAAAGGGAAGATCCAAAGCTAAGGACAATAAATCCCAAAGGGATTAATCAAACACCCCCAGGACTAGGGATAACAGGACAGTCTCGGACAAGGATGATATAGAAAAGTGTGCTAGGATAAGGGCTGGGACACAGAGACTTAGTTCTGAGCACAGAGACATTAGGACAGTGACTGAGACCACCAAGAACTTACCAATCACAAAGAGACTGGTGGAGCTTCAGAATAATGAGGGAAAGAAGGAATATATTCCCTGAAGCCCCACTCCACTTTGGCTCCCTTGCCCCTCCCTGGCCAGGTACCACCAGCCTGGGAGTCCCACTTTATTTCTGTTCCTTTTCTCCTCAATAAACTTTTTCTTTCTCTAAACAAATCTGCCTCTTCTTGTTCACTTACCTGAGTGTCTGCGAAGTTCCTTCTGTGGCTCTGTGAGAGACTAACGCATGGTGATCTAGGGGCTGGGACTCAGCGTTGCCACTGCAGAGTGGGGTCCATTCCTAGCTGTAAGACTAGGCCTGAAAACCTGAAATTATGGTATCAGAATAGAAAGAAAGACTTACTATGTGCAGGGAATTGTCTGTGCAAAGGGACACACTTATCTTCTCAATTCTCACACCTGCAAGCCTACAAGCCCTGTAGAATGCACATTTTTTAAGTTTTATTTTAGGTCCGTGGAGAGAGTGTGGTGCTAACTGGTGAGTTTTTTCAGTGATTCCAGAACAAGTGCTGACCTCTTAGCTTTTGACCCTAATTAATTTACCTTCATGCATTTACCTAATATTAACAAGAAGACTGAATATTAGTAAATCAAATTGGTGGTATCCCCTACTCCCAATTATTCTCAAAGTAGCTTTACTGACTTCCCAAGCCAGCAAGGTCAAGAATCTTGATCTGGATCTTTGGAGACTAGTAAACAAATTCAGTATTACTGAGCTCTCGGGTCTCTTTTCACAGAAGGTAAGAGAAGTCATAAATTCACAGTCAAAATTAGCCCCTCACTTTGGCATTTGCAGGAAACCACTCCCCACTGAATTTCCTACCTGCTCATAAAAGTTACCTCAGACCCAGAAGAACACCTAAGAATATCTGGGCTCAGAAACTGATTAATTGCTTATTTTAGCTCAAGATGAAAAAGCAAATGTATCAAGCCAGCCTATGAGATGATGAGAAAGGCAGCAAACAACTGTCCTCTCACCTAAGGGGGGAGGGGGCGTGGAAATGGAGGCCCAAGGAGTGGGAGGTTGCCCTGAGCCTGGGGGCGGGGCCTGGGAAGAAGCTGCTGAAGAATCAGGTAGAAGGCGGTGAGGGGGAGCTGGGTGACTGAGCAAAAGCGTTTTGGGGAACTGATCCCTCACAGTCAGTATCTGATGCACTTCCTCTCTCCTCCACACTCCGCCCCCACTTGCCCTCTCTCTCTGTGCTTTCCTTTTCTCTGTTCTGGTAGGGTGGTGAGTAAATTGCCAAAAAGTGGGGACATTTCCTGGCTCATTTGCAACACTGAGAAGTTATGTTAAGGGACGCTGGCCCCATTTGGAGCACCAGACTGGGGAAGTGAAGGCAGGGCTGGGCCCGTGGGCAGCCCTGCTCTGGGAGCTGCCCTGTCCACTTTCCCCCTTGCCCCCACAGAACTGCCAGCCACCTGCTCTCCACCTGACCATGTCCTTGGCCGAGGCCATCAGCCTCTGGAATGAAGGGGTGCTGGCAGCCGACAAGAAGGACTGGAAGGGAGCCCTGGAAGCCTTCAGCACAGTCCAGGACCCCCACTCCAGGATTTGCTTCAACATCGGCTGCATGTACACCATCCTGGGAAACATGCCTGAGGCCGAGAAGGTGAGTGGCTTTGCCTCTCCCTGGGGGCCTCCTCCGTGTGACTGTAATTAGGGGTTCTCAACCCCCACTGCACTTCAGAAACCTCCTGGGAGGCTTAAAAGAACTTAAGCTGCCCAGGCCCCACCTCCACAGATCCTTACTGAATCGGTCTGGGGAGGGGCTAGGCAGTTTTAAAAGCTCCCTAGCTGGTTGGAATGGGCTGCTGGGGACTGGAGCACCGGCTGCACGCTCTGCTTGCCTTTCTTCTCCATCTATTAAATTCAAGTCATTCTATGCTCATTTTTAAACACTCATATGAACAACCTGCCCCAGTTGTGTTTTCCTTCTGTGAAGCCTCCTGAATCAGGATCTCATTGTTTATCTTATTAGAAAACTTCTTTGGTTTCCCGAGAAGTTCATGTGTATCAGTTTTGCCTGTCCAATAGATCAAGAGGGGAACTTAAGAAAAATTGAGTTTCCGCTGACCTAACAATTCTAATCATTTATGTGGGGAGACTCTGAAGAATTCTGAGACTGAAGACATTGCGATTAATTAATGATATATGCCAATAGTACTGCGTGGGTATTTCAGCATCCTTTTCGAATTTTTTTTCCTATCTTATCTTCCCAAGTGCGGGGTTGAATATTCTCAACAATCATTTTTGGAATTGGTCATGGTAACTTGGACCAAGTGTGGAGTCTGGAAGTAGAAGATCTAGTACCAGTACCTGTGACCTTCAGCACACCAGTGTACACTTCCAGCTCTCTGTTTCCAAAAGGGTTAAACATCAGGAGAATTATGTGAGGCAACAACTAAACTATTAATGTTCGTGACCTCACACCACTATGGAGATGTTAGTTCTTCTTTTTACCTTTTACTCTAGTTTAGGCAAGGCAGAGTGGAGAAAAAATTGATCCCCCCTGCTACTTAAAGAGCCAGTTCCTGCCACCTTTATCCTCACAGAGACCAGCTAGTGAGCCAGGGGGAGGGAGCGGAGAGGTAGCTGTGCATGTCTGCACAGACTTGCAAGTCTCTCTCTTGGGCTCTGGTGTGGGCACAGGGGAACAGGCAAGGGCTTTCCACCCCCTTTCAGGAGCATGCAGTGGGCTGAGCAAAAAGCACCATAGATTCCAAAGGCTGACAGACACAAAGTACACATTGTGAGAAGAGGTTGGCAAAGCATGGCAGCTGTGCCAGCAAGGATTATTTGCACACACACCCCCAACCTCCTGGTTCCTTGTCAGTGCTGTGCAGGCCACCCCTCTTCTCTCCTCTTGCTCCCATGGCTTCCTTGCATTACCCTCGAGTGCTTAAGCTCTCCTGGCATTCTTCTGCTTCTGGCCTTCTCATTCTGTCTGCCTTTCCTTGGTTTCCTGTCTTGAGTCCTTACTAGCAGCATTCTTATTTATTATTGGATTCTTACTTGTTATTACTTTATTTGTCTTATATTTATACAGTAAATTTATGTAACAAGTAAAATGTTGTATGTAACAATTACTTGTTCTTTTCTTTTTTAATAACTTTTGTTATCTTGATCCTGCCAGTAATCTTGAAAACCAGTCAGTTATCCCCATTTTACAGAAAAGAAAAGCACAGATTCAAGGAGATACCACCAGAACAAGGGGTGTTCTGACTCTGGGTATTGGATTCCTGAATGTTCCACCATCTTTAAGATGTCAACCACTCTCATGACCCTTCCTGCTCACCCTCTAGCCCATCTCACTCTCCTCGCTGCCTGGCTCCTTGGCCAAATGTGAACCCTTCCTATCTCCACAGGCTTTCACCAAAAGCATTCTCCGGGACAAGCACTTAGCAGTGGCCTACTTCCAGAGAGGGATGCTCTGCTACCAGATGGAGAAGTAAGTGGTCTGGTGTTGCAGAAGCTGGGCAAGTCCAAAGAGAAACCCTGGGGGCAAAGGGAAGTTGGAGGAGGGGCTTGGCGTTGCTGGACTTGTCATCTAACCTGTTGGGAAGCTTCTCTGGATGGTGAAGCAATAAATTAGCAAGAGGCAGAAGTTTGCCTTGAGGAGGGAAAGCAGCCTGGGCCGGTTGTCTGGGGAGAAAATGCCTCTTGGGAGAGAGGACATACACATGCTTGCCTTTCCCTTTATGGCAACAACCTCTGTCTTCCTTCTTAAGACCCTCTCTGCTCCTTCCCCCTTCTCATTCCCCTACTGTCTCCAGATGTACGGAAAACACAATAGTTCTACATTAGCTGTGTCCTAGCTCACAAGCAGCCTGTGCAGCCACGACAAAATGGCTATTCAACCAGCATGGCACCTCCAGGTCCCTGAAGGGCCACAGCCTGGGTGGAGCTAGTTGTGACTGGTTGGGCCATCATGGGGCCATTCATGATGTCTATAGCGGTGAGGTCCTGGAACTGTCACACAACAGGACTAGTGTGGAACCATGTCAAAACTCCGCTTCATTGAAAACCCTGCAGGATGTGTTCTCAAAGGCCTGGCTTAATCCATTTCCATGAAATATAATTCAACCACCCAAGTTTGAGAATACAAACTAAACATTGTATATGAAAGATTTTAATGCAGATATATAAGTAGTAGATATTTAATATGGACAATGTTCACAGTAGATGTTGAATTTAAAAAAACGATTTCAAAACATCCATTCTGTTTCACAGAATAAAGTCTGGAAGGCTATAGACTAAAATATTGTCAGTAGTTCTCTCCTGGCAGAGAAATGATAGGGATTTCCATTTTCTTCTATCAGCTGGTCTATAATTATTGGTATTTACAGTCAGTATGAAATAATTAGTAAAAAGATAAATAAATACAAAATGAAAGTTAATGTCAAGTCCTACTTCTCTCCCAAACACTCTAATAACAAATATATAAATAACAAAGGAGAGATATTCTAAGCGTTGATTTTAAATGTTTTAGGTGATAGCAAATTCACCCTTAGTAGAAACTGCTACATCTGCATGCCTAGTACTAAGAGGAATTCCTAGTAGAATGAAGGCTAATGAAGGACTCTCAAACAGTGAAAACTGTTGTGTGGTGTGTGTGTGTGTATTTGTGTGTGTACGTACAGTTATGCAGAAACACACGTGGGGCAGCACAGAAAGTAGGCTGAAGAAAATGTCCAGGCATTGGGGAGGGGCTGGCCTTAATCCTGTGTAACCTCGAAAGGTTTGGATTCTTGGGGTGGTTAGAAATAGAGTCTTTTAAGCTGCTGGACTCAGTATTGCTAGGGGCAACTACTAGAAGCTCAAAGGATTTCTAAGGTGTAGCTACCTGAATAAGTAAAAGCAGTAGTGACGTCCTACCCCAGACCTTCTCTCAGGAAAACCAGAGGTGGTTGTCTGGGGAGAAAAAGCCTCTTGGGAGAGAGGACATACACATGCTTGCCTTTCCCTTTATGGCAACAACCTCTGTCTTTCTTCTTAAGACCCTCTCTGCTCCTTCCCCCTTCTTACTCCCCTACTGTCTCCAGATGTAAGGAAAACACAAGCAGAACTGAGCCTAAAGCCTCAAGCTGATCCAGAATCTCAAAAGACAAGCCCTAAAGTCATCTTTTAATCTGCCTCACAACCTCAAAAGAGGGCGCTAGCAAAAGAAGGAGGCTCCCAGAAGACAATTCTAAGTGAAAATGATCTCCAGAAATGATTCCCATTTCTACATCAAAGTGTCCTTAATTAGAAAGATTTAGGTTTCAGTTAGTCTGTGATGGGTTAAATCTCAGTTAAAAACAGTTAAATCTGAGAGAAAAATCTACCAAAGTTTATCTTTATTCAACAACCATCTATTAAAGAAGTATCATGAATGAGACTATTCCCTACCCTGATCTGACTCCATTTTTTGTTTAATCTGGTCATGTTGTGCCATCCCCACTGCAACTGGGTTCTCCTCTTGACCATTTTCCCTTTTACTAATAGAGCAGGTGATTTTTTTTCCCCTATTATGAAAAGATATAATACACTGCATATATATATTATGTACTACATATAAGATACATATAACATGCATATGGATATGATAGACTAATTATAAGAGGCTAAAATACACTGCACATATGTACTATGTATTACATGTAATATATATATAAGTAATATATTATTATAAAAAGCATATAATTTAGGAATAGCCAAAGAAAAGCGATGCGTGGGCAGGTATGGAGTGAGTCTGGGGCACCCATGCCCTCTGCAGGTCCACCACTCTCTTGGCATCTCCATGTGTTCACCCCCTGGGGGCTCCAGCAGTGATGGCAGAATTTATGGGCTGCCTTTCCAGAAGCACACACACACACGTACATACATACATACATGTGTGTGCCATTCCAGGGGGCTCAGTGTCCTCTGAGCATCTGTGAGCGCTCAGGGGTCTCGCCTTCCCCTGAGCACTGACCTTCATCTCTAACCAGTCAGCGACTACATTATACCTGCAATCCAGTCATCGTTGCTCTTTTTCTAAACCTTGTCAAGTTGACCTTTTCAATATCTCTGCATCCTTAATAGCACTGCCCTGGTTTAGACCCTCATTTTTCACCAGGACTGTTGCCATTCCTTCCAAGCAGCCATCAGTCTGCCTTCTCATAGGTACTCCAGAGTGATCTCGAAAAATAAATGTGAACTGCTTAAGAATGCCCTCTGGGCCTCCCTGGTGGCGCAGTGGGTTAAGCAACGCACTATGAAGCAAACCACAGCCACTGCAGCACGAGTTCTATCCCTGCTGCCGGCCAGGGAGGGGACCCACATGGTGCAGCAGACCTCTCCTGCTGTGCCCGCTGCTCCCCTCAGCAGTGTACTTCTGCTGATCTGCCTGTTCTGCTCCCCACTCTCTGTGGTGAATCCTATCACCCTCCCACACCTCTGGTCTGTGCCCCAGTGCTTGTATGCATAAATAAATAAATCTTTAAAAATAAATAAAGAATGCCCTCTGGCTCCCATGAGTACAGGATAAAGGCCAAGTTCCCTGGCTGTTCCCATGTGGTCCAAACTGTCTACCCCCAAAGCTCTGCTCCACCTTCCCTGCGTTTGCCCTGCCACCCTCAATCAACCACTAGGGCCACAATAATGGTCAGATTGGTGTGTTCAGCTCACAGGCAGAAATCAATCACTGAAGCAAATGTTTGAAGCAGGGAAAATGTTTAGTGTGTGGAAGGCACCGGCAGGATGGCCATCCCCAAATCCTCCATGCTGATTATGGGGCTACAGGCTTTCCCTGGGGAACTTTATGGACAGGAAGCAGAGTAACCGTGTGAGTCATTTGGGGAGAGCTCTGTGCAGGAAATGTTTGTGGACGGTACAGAACTGTGCCCACAAGTAAGGGCAAGGGGGCCTACTGATTGTCCTTCCAGAGGGTTCGTGAATTTCCTGCAAAAAAGGTCAATCTTTACGTATGCAGTTGTGAGCTCTTCAGCTCCTTGGTGTATAAACAGAGGGGTGGGTTACTGTATGGGGTGATTGCTGGTGGCCTGAGATTTAGTCACATGCAGTCACCCTCTGCCACTGAGGCCATGTCGGGCTGTTCAGGACCACTCCCGTCTGTACCTCTGTCCATGCCATCTGTCTACTCTGTAACAGTTACTGGCTTCCACGTTTGTCTCCTCCACCACTCTGAATTTCTTGAGAACTATTTGCTTACTCATTCTAGTGTTTCACTACCAAGTAGAATAATTAATCAGTGCTTACTGAATTAATTAAACGAAAATGAGCAAAATACAGCCTCTGCTTTCAGACACCTTACATTGAAAAAGGAGCCAGGTCATAGGCACTTGTAGCTAGAACACCAGTATTTTAAAATAAATGTTATGGAAGCTAGAAAAATTGCTTCTTAATGGGTGGGTTAGGAATTCCTTCTGATTACAGTGGGTCTTGTTCTAGGGTGATGATGTTAAAGGAGATTCCCCCCATGTTCCCATGTTGTGTTGCTCTTCTGTGTAAAGTTCCCAAGAGGACAAAGTCGCAGCACGTCAGAGGAGACAGGGGTTGTCTCAGGGGTGACTGTGACCAACCTCCTCTCCTCTCTGTCCCGGCCTGTCATGTGAAGGGGGAAGGAAACCTGAAGTTGTTTTTCAGACTCTGGGCTCTGTGAATCTGTGGGTCATAGTAACAATGGGAGACCATCGGGATGGAGCCGACTGAAGGGCAATGCAGGCCACAGACTTAGCCCTACTGTCTTTGAAGCAGGAGGGCAAAGCCCCGGGTGCTGTCATGAAGGTGTTGGGCATTTGACTTCTCTGACTTGCTGGAACTACATGATCCAGGAGACAAGTGTTTGAGCAGCAGGATTCCAGACTGCAGGGCCTGGCAGCACAGAACAATCTGGAATGTCAGCAGTGACTAAGAAACCTTCACAGGGATCATTCCATAAGTGAGGATTAGGAACCCCTCAGGCTCAGAACTTTGAAAATCCTGGAGGGGTTGCCATGGTGCCTCAGGGGTGTCATTAGGGTGTGGGCATGAAGAAAGCATTCACCTCAGCCCAGCAGAACTTGGTAGGAAGCCGCAGCTCCCTAGGCCTCCTTGGGGACACTTGGCTTCAATTGGCACCAGAGAGAGCTCCAGAAGGAGGCGGCAGGGAGGGGTGGCCTCCATAGCCTATACCTCCCAGGATGTGGGGGCTGTGCTATTCTGGAATTCCCATGCTGAGCTTATTCAGACAGGGGTGGGGAGGCAGGGAGGGCAGAGCTGTAAGTCAAAGCAGATGCCCTAGGGGTGGACTGTGGGCAAACAAATGAGGGGCTGAGGGGAAGTCAGCAGCAGGCAGTGGGGGCCAGGCAGGGAGGCAGGGAGAAGTTGAAAGGGGGACTTAGAAGGGGTGCCCCCACCCCATTTTAAAACACAAAGCCAGCTCTTTGAATCATTTGCTACTTCCCTCTCTCTCCCTCCCACCAGGCTCAGATCATTAGACATCTTGTTTAGGGGTTGTGAAGAGGCTTTTGTTGAGTTCACTCAATCCCAGGTAGACACAGGCAGTGGGTGACTTCACAGCAGCAGATGGCCTGCTTAGCCAGCTCCTCAGGGAGGAGGCGCACAGGCAGGTTATGCTGACAGCACTTAAGGTGCCATCAGGGGGTCTCCAAGCTCCCACACACACAGGCAGTGGTTCACCCAGTGAACTGCCCCCCACAACAAGACACCTCCTTTCCCCCTGGTCCCATTTCTTGGCTCAGTGAGTGGGAGTCAGGCACCCAGCATCTGACTTAGAAAGGGCAGGCTCCTTACCATCTCCCTCTTCACAGGGATCCTGAAAAAGTGTGGAAGTGACTGGGAATGTTTTCTGCTTCTGCTTCTTAGGGAATGGCCTGCATGCTTTTCACAGGTTTATCATGAGCAAGGACACAAGAGAGGAAGCTGCCTTCTGTTTCAGTCCCTAGCTGTTCTCCCTTCATTCCTGTAGCCACTGCTGCAGGTGTGAGTCACTTCAGACCAAATGGTGACAGAATATCTCTCCACAGAATGTGTGGCTTCTTCGCCGGTCCCCACTTGTCACCGGGGGGGACATGTTCCTGAGGACGCTCCAGCCAACATGCCCTCTCCTGGTCAGCTCTGCTGAGATCGCGTTCCAACTTCACAACTCTCTATTTTATTATTTTCAGGAACGTGTTATCTTAGTCATAATAGCATTTTTAAATAGCAACTGGTAATCGGAAGAGTTGCTAATTATTAGGTTTCTTAATTCTAATTAGTTGTTTTCATTTACTTGATTTGGTAGGTATTTGTTTTATTAGTTTGTTTATCATTTACGTGTCTGTATGATTTTGGGGCTACATTTTGAGGAGTTACACAGTGCTCATGCTTCACTCACCCTGCACCAAACTCTCGTGCCAGTGTTCTACTCCCTTCCTTCTCCACCAGCTCATCCCTCCCTAGCCATGTATTTTTTTGAAAGATTTGTTTATTTATACATACAAGAACTGGGGTACAGGGCAGAGGTGTGGGAGGTAAGAGGAGTCACCAGAGACAGAGTGTGGAGCAGAACAGCAGATTGACTGAAACGTACCGCTGAGGGGAGCAGCAGGTGAGGAAGGAGAGGTCTGCTGCGCCATGTGGGTCTCCTCCCTGGCTGGGAATCCATCTCATGCTGCAGTGGCTGCAGATAGCTTCATAGTGCAGTGTTTAACCCCTTGTACCACCAGGGAGTTCCCCCAACCATGTATTCTTATCTTCTGATACTACCTAATGCAGAATAGATCTGTGAGCATAGTGATTAGCTTTGAATTTAATTATTGGAGTTTTAGTGCTGAAAAAATAAAATATAATACCAGTAATGATAGTAAGCTGTGCATGTGAGGCAGGCACCATCCTAAAACATCTGAAACCTTTCTCTCATTTACTTTTTACAACAACCTGTGAGGCATGTATTATTGTTAGTCTCTAATTCTAAACAGAGAAGTTAGATGATTGATCCTTTGCCACTAGATAACGACAGTCAGGACTCAAGTCCTTGTGCTTTGACACTAGACGTTGGATCCAGACCAAACACACTTGCAAGCGCCTCACGTCTGATGCTCCTTAAGTAGAATATGCCCCTGGCGCAGAGCATGCTCCTATATTAACTTCATGGGCCGTGGGCCGGGGGTGATTACCCTGGGGCTCCTGTTAGTGGCAGAGCTGGTGGATCTGGCCCCACCTCTCATCCCGGGTTCTAGGACACCTGTCACCCCTTGACATTCCCCACCAGTCCATGCCCAAATTGCAGCTCGCCTCAAGAGAAACCCACCTGGCAGCTCCAGGACCTTGCCCAAGGGACACCCCAGTTTTCCTAGGGAGGCCACAATCAGACACCAAGATTTGTTCCACCCTAGGTGGGGGTTGGGAGGAGGGGAGGGGGGGGACAGCAGCCCCACACTTGTGCTCCCCTGGAGTCAGTCAGCACCGACCCAAAAAAGCCCGAGTAGTGTCAGAAATCCATCCTGATTTAAGTGTGGTTTCTTCTCCCCCTCCCACCCCCCAATGTGTGTGGAGAAGGGGGAGGGAAGTGGAGACCAAGAAGGCCACCAATGCAGGACTTAAGTTGGAGTGAGAAGAAGCCAGAGGAGGCAGCTCTGGGCAGGTGTTGTCCCTGGGACCCTCAGTTGTCAGGCTGGTCTGACCTTAGAGGGGGAGCCCGGTCAGCCTGCGTGGATGCAGGCTGAGCCACTGGCTCCACATGGAGCTCTGGTGCAGAGGGAGGGCCCTGCTGGAAAGTGATGAGCTGAGTTGTTGAGTTGCCCACAGTGAAGAGCAAAGGAAATCCCTGCAATTGCCTGAGACTGGGGCTCTACCCAGGGTTTGGGTACTGTGCACACAGAGTTCTGTGAAATCCTGGGGCTCAGGGTTGGCGACAAACTAGAGCATATGGAAGGGCTTGGAAGGACTTCTTGTCCTGGTGAGGCGGACGGGGCAGAGGAGTGGGCATGCAGGTGTTTTCCAAATGCCCTGTATCCCATATCCGCCATGCGCTGGACTCATTACTCATCCTGCTGTCCTGCAGATATGACGCGGCTATTAAAGACCTAAAAGAGGCCTTGACTCAGCTTCGAGGGAACCAGCTGATAGACTACAAGATCCTGGGGATGCAGTTCAAGCTCTTCGCCTGTGAGGTGAGGAGGAAGGACCCAGCTGGGTGGCAGCGGATGGGTGGGTTGGCTGTGAGAAGTGCTTTGATCTGTTAAAATCTCTGTTCAAGAATCACTCAGCCTGGGTCAGGCCCACATCTGCAAATGAGAACAAGACTCTTGCTGCGTCCTTCAGGGATTGCAATTAGCAAGGCTTTGGAGATGTTCCAATGTGGGAAGCGTCCATAGGCAGAGCTGCCTCCCACAGGTGGGCTAATAAGATCCGTTAAAAGGAGGGAAGGAAAATGTGCCAAAAGGAGGGATGTCTGTATGCTAGTGCAGACGGAAAAAGTCATCCTCATCGAAGCCAAGAGCTACAGCTTTTATCAGTCCCTGGGGAAAGCTGGGTGCTGTCTCACGAGACTCCCCAGCTCCTACGTCAGGTTTCTTGGAGTTGATATATGTGGCCTTGGGGTTGTCACCAAATAGTCACGCCGCTAGACCCCCACTAGTCCTACTGGCCTACTGCCCTCTTACCCCCTTTTGGATTTTCTTTTATTGATTTTAATTTCATGATTGCTCAGATACCTCCCTGGGCCCCCACCCCCAGGAGCTTGAAAAAAGTATTTTGCATCTTATGCCTTGGGACTCAAGTTTTCCCTTCAGAAAAGAACAGATGGATTATTTTAGGCTCAGGTGCCCTTGGTTGCCCTGGTGCCTGCATTCGGTGACTGTGAAGTTCAAGGACCTTGCAGAGACAGGCTTGCTGGGCTCTCCAGGGTGAGACTGGACACCGCGTGTTGGCCCATGAAAGCATGCATAATACTTTGCATAATGCAGGTGACAAGCTATTTGTTCAGCATTATACTAACAAATCTGCACGCCTGGGCTCACAATCCACACAGGACCCGCTGTAACCTTATCCAGAAGCCAAGTTACAGACCACATGCTTTGCTCTGAATGGTTCTGGCCCCGTGTGTTTGCTTGACACCCAGAGAATGAGGACAATCTGGCACAGATCTGTCTCCTGCTGAGAGAACAGCTCAAAGCACACACTCGGAGAGGTTCCCATAGAAGGACAGCTTATTTTCTGCATTACTAAAAAGGAGAAACTAGACTTGCTTCGACTTCACAAGTTCAAGTTCTTTTCTAACCAACTCTTCCCTCCACCTCTCCCCTTAATACACAAGAGTAGCTTTAAAAACTAAAATCTCTGCAAAGATCGTAGATCTTTATATAGAAGTATCACTGGGGAAAAAAGACCCCAGACTGTAGTTTCTCAGACAGGAGAAGCCAAGAGTTCCCAGGGTGGTTGAGGGCTAATAATAAATTCCTCCATTGCCCAAGTCCCTGGGGACACACGTCCTGCCTAGCTCCAGAGCAAGCGAACGGTTTACTTCTCTTCGTGCGAGTCTAGGGAAATGAGACTGCAGTGGGAACTGGTTGGCATTTGACCAGCAACTCCATGCACCATGTTGCTATTGACATATGGGTCCAGAAATTGTGTTGTAAGGGTTGTGCCATGCATTGTAGGGTATTTTTTTTTTTCAAGGTTTGTTTACTTATGCACACAAGAGCTGGGGTACAGGCCAGAGTCGGGGGAGGTGAGAGGATTCACCAGAGACAGAGTGGGGAACAGAACAGGCAGATCGACTGAAATACACTGCTGAGGGCAGCAGCAGGCATGGCAGGAGAGATCTGCCACGATATGTGGGTCACCTCCTAGGCCAGCAGCAGGGATCAAACTCGTGCTTCAGTGGCTGCGGTTTGCTTCATAGTGTGTTGCTTAACCCATTGCGCCACCAGGGAGGCCCCCACTACTCTTTCTTGAGAAGAAGGCACGTGAAGATCCGGAGTGCAGAGCTTAGCTGCCCGGCAGGTCCCAAATCAGCATAGTCAGGGCTAGGGGAGCCACCCGCATTCGCTGAGCTCCCACCTCCAGCCAAGCAACTGAACCCAGTGCTTTATGGGAATCATTTCATTTATTTCTTATGACAATCTGGAGGCGGGAAACTTATTGCCACCGTCTGACATGAAGAGGAGGCTGCACCAGCACACAGCCCAGGCTACCGGCCTTCGTCCTCCATCAGCTCTACCATCTGCACACATTCCAGCCCAGAAGTCCAAGCACACCCTTCTCTGTCTGCGCCTGCGTCTCCTTTTGGAGGCCCTGGCTTCCTGCCTCCACCCAGGCCGGGCATTAGGCTGTGACTCATAGCTGTCACTTCTGAACAGCTTGCAGCAACCCCTAGCTGTTCAGCTCTTTCTCTACATGTTAGCTTGTGACCAAGGGGTGCCCAGGGACCCCCAAATATGGATGCTTTAAAGGGATCTAGCCATCTGTGCACACAAAGGCAAAGCAGACATTTAGTGAATGCTACAATCAGTGTGCATAGAAAGGGAAGAGAAGAGAGGACGTTACTATAATCGTTTCCCATTAAAACAACCAAAATAATCCCTCCCTCCTGGGCAAATATCCAGCCAAACAGGGTTGGCCCAAAAGGGCTGGTGAGACCTAAATCTTACCACAAATTAAGGCACCCTCTGGTGGAAAAACACCAAGAAAGGGGTGAAAGGGCCAGATGAGTATAGGACAAAGGAACAAAATCCAAGTCCAAATTAAGCTATCGGCTGCCGTTGTCAGTTTCCCACATGTCTCTCACCCAGGTGTCTCTTCCAGTGTCTCTACATGTCTCTTGTATGTGTCCCCTCCAAATGTCTTTCCCAGCAGTACCAGGGTACAAGTTGGGCTGCAGAAGCAAGAGCACCAACCCCCTATGTTCAGTTATATAGCAAGGATGCCTGCTGGAGCCCCTTCTCATGCCCCACCAGTTCCCTGCTCGAGGGTGCCAGTTCATGGTGCTCTGGGCCTTCGTGCAAGGTGGTTGCATGCGAGTGGGGGTGGGGAGAAGGGACCCGTTCACTGGCCTGCTCTTCCCCCGATCCAGAGATGTCTCTGTAACATACACATGGAGCAGGGAGCCACAAGAACACGTTCCACTAGCCTTACAGAGGAGCCAACCCTCTTGTAGTCGCCATCTTCATTTTCTACCTTTGCTTGAGAATCATTTTTACTTTGTAGTTTGTATTACATGGATGCATCCAAATGATGATTGTAAGTTGTGAAACACAGTACTAAAACAAATGCTTGTGAACTTACCACCTCACCGAAGACCTGGATAACGAAGACCATTGCTGACTGCTGCTCCTCCCTCCCAGGTGAAGGTCTGTCCAGGATTCTGTGCATCTCCTTGCAGCCCCTCTGGACTCTTGCCCCAAGACTGTGCCTTTCTCATCACCCTGTCCCACTCCTGCTCTGGACTGAGTTTATGGGTGCGGGACTTGCACTGGGAACCCTCTCTCCCTACCCCACACCTATGTTTCATTCCCAGTTCTTCAGGGGGGCCTTGGACAAGTCCTTCTTCTTGTTACTAAAACAATGTGGTTGTTTTCTGGCTCCTCCTGATCGATGTGGTGTGGGGAGAAGGCAGGTGCTGCTGGTTTCCTTCATTGCTTAATGTATTCTAAATGCTGTGCTTGTGCTGTACAGAACACGGTAGCAAGATTGCTTGTGTTGTATTTGAGATATTCCCAGGACAACTGAGAAAGAAAGACAAGTCAACAGATGATACTGTGAGTCCACCTGCAAGCTCTTCCTTGGGACCAAGTTTGGAGCAGCTCCAAGAATGATGGCCTGTTCTTTTCCAGGTGTTATATAACATTGCTTTCATATATGCCAAGAGGGAGGAATGGAAGCAAGCTGAAGAACATTTAGCGTTGGCCATGAGCATGAAGTCTGAGCCCAGGCATTCCAAAATCGACAAAGCCATGGAATGTGTCTGGGTAAGTGGACTGGAGAGGCGGGTGGGGAGAAGCGTTCACTGGACTTTCATTTGTTTCGCTAGACACAGAGATTGCGAGACTGTTATAGTGGGGCTTTACCTTCCTCTGGGATCTGGATAACTCTGATTTTGGGGTGTATTTCCACATAGAATCCTCATTGTGGTGGTGCTGGGGGGCCGAGGCTTGGAGGTCAGGACAGCAGAGGTCTGGTCTAGCCCCTGCCAGTGGTGCCCTGTGGCAGCACTGGGGCAGAGGGAGGCTGAGGTTGGAGCCAGGCACAGGGCAGAAGCTGTGCCACTTCTTCACCACCAAGTCCTTGAGGCCTCAAGTCACTGTGACAAGCACATGCTGGCTTTCACTGCCAATGCACTGATTATATGAGCGATGGCACGAACCTCCAGTGGATGGAGCTAATGTAGTTAGAGGGCAGGGAGAGGGGCACCCCAGAACCCCAAAACCTGCCCGCTCTAAATAGGTTCTGTCCTTGGCCACATCAAGACAAAACATACAAGATTTTTGACAGAAGGGAACTTTAATACTATTAGTGAGCAATACAGAAAAGACAAAGAATATAGTTACTAAATCAAGCACCCAAAGCTACCCATCCCCTAATGGGTAAAAGTCCAGCCAAACAGGATAGGCCCAAAGCAAGGCCCGAAAGCCTGCCACACGTCCAAAGCACCCTTCTGTGGAGACCCATAGAAAAGGGTCAGACAGAGTCACACAAGTCTGAAAGGAAAAGAGCAAAATCAAACTCAAGATTAAAACCTGCCATTGTTCACCTCCCCACGGGTCTCTCACCCGCATCTGTTCCAACCGGGACCCAGAAGCCAGAGCAGCTTCTTCACATGTCCCTCTGCTCCATGTGCCTCCTCCAGGTCTCCTTACTACTCTCCATCCTGCTCCTTCCTGCTCCAGTCTCTCTCCAGCTTCTTCTCCCTGCTCAGCTCCACCCTCCTCTGGGTGGGGCAGGAAACCTGAAGCCTCTCCTTTTCCTGGGGACCACCCTGTTACAGTAGGAAATCCAATTTTAGAACACTAAGGACAAGGGGACTCAAGTCAGCTTGTATACAGCAGCCCGCATCAGCCAATGCCAGTCCCAAGAGAGCACGGACACGGCGTGCGTGTGTCCGGAGCCACCCTCCAGGGTTGTGAGTGGCAGTTCCACGCAAGCCACATGGGGAAGGGGCAGAGCCTGGGAAAAGAGGCTGCTGGCAAACAACGCAACAGGTGTCTACACAGCCTGTAGGGCAAGCTGCTGTCACCCCACTGTTCCTACCTTAGAAACTGTGACGCCATCAGTTCAGTCCTTCACATTTGGAAAAGGTACTTTTTCGGGGTTATCTCAATGATGCTTGCATCCATTCTAGGATGGGTGGTAAGGAAACATGATGCTCTCTGTGTTCTAGAAGCAGAAGCTGTATGATCCAGTGGTGATCCCGGTGGGCAAGCTGTTCCGGCCAAATGAGAGACAAGTGGCTCAGCTGGCCAAGAAGGATTACCTAGGCAAGGCCACGGTGAGTGGGATCACTCAGCCAACTCTGAGTCTCCTGTCCTGGGCCAGAGTACAGTGGAGAAGATTCAGGAAAGTGTTTTCCTGCTGTGATTCTGCCTTGGGACGACAGGGAGAGGCTTGCTGATGTGTGCAGGCTGCTGGAAAATGGGCACAGCCTTCTAGTTTATTTTTCCTGGTAGGTCTCATTCCTTCCTCCCTGTCTGACCCGCGTTCAAGTCTGGAGGTTACTTCCAGGATGCTCTCTTGTGACTGTGCCCAGGGAGAGAAAACACAGTTATGGGGCCCTTGCTAACTGAGGAGAGAACACCAGGGAAACAGCCCTGCGTGGCATCCTCTGGCTAAACACTCCTTGAAGCCCACTGTGGTTTGATCCCTTTTTAAACAGGGCTTCTATTAAATCCAGGCTGTAAGTCCTTTCAGAAATGATCTAAAGTGGGCCAACAGCCCCCTTCCAAAACTGTATTCACTCCGATTACTAGTAGAGGCTAAAGTTGCCTGGGTAAGTCCAGAGTAACTGGGCCCAGAAGCGAAGTGTACTGGGCCCAGAAGCGAAGCCTGAGTCAGTGGGCACACCTGAGTGTCCATTAGGGATGAATGGATGAACAAACAGTGACAGAGCCACACAATGGAATATTACTCAGCCATAACAAAGGAGAAGTACTAGCACACACTACATGGATGAACCTTGAAAAACTGGTGCTACGTGAAAGAAGGCAAATGCAAAAGCCATGTGTTACACGTCCATGTGTATGAACGATCTGGACTATTCCAGATAAATAAATGAGCAGAAAGAGAAAGCAAATTGGTGATTAATTACCAGGTACTAGGGGAAAGGAATGTAAATTAACTACTTAATGGACGTGGTATTTTATTTTGGGATGATGAAAATGTTTTGGAATTAGATAGAGATGGTAGCTTACTAAATACAGCAGGTGGATTACTAAACACCACTGCAATATTCATCTTATCTATTTAAAAGTTTTATTGCAGTAATATCACATTATAACATTATGTAAGTTTTAGGTCTGCGTTGTTATTAAAAGTCCACGTCTGTATATATTACATTCAGTTCACCTCTAAAACTCCAATTCTATCCTTTACCATACAAATGACCTCTTTTATCCTATTGACCCATTCCACATCCTCCTTCCCTTCTGCTCATCATTAATTTGGTCTCAGAGCCTAGAAGTTAATTTATTTTTATTTGTTTCTTTCGTTCACTTGCTTTGTTTCTTTAGCTGTCACCTGAGTGAAACCACACTAAACTTTGTGTATCTGTTTTTCTTCATCTGATTTATTTCCTTACGTATAATCCCCTCGAGGTCCATCTGCTAGGGTTTCCTCTTCGTTTCTATAGCTGAATATTATTCCATCATGTGTACAGACACCACACCTTTATCCATTCACCTCTCAGTGAGAATACCGATAGCTTCCAACTCTTGGCTACTGTCAATATGCATTGTTCACTTTAAAATGGTTCATCACGTGCTGTGGGAATTTCATTTCAATAAAAACATTCAAAGAGCAAGAAAGAACCTGCTGGGTTAGTGAGACTGGAACAGGTGTGGATGAACATTTCTAGAACCTCTAAGACGGGTGCCAACAGTCCCAACCTTAACCACTCTCCACTTCTGGAACCGGGCACCAGTGAGAAACAACTGAGGGTATGAGAAAGGTGAGGGGTCTTGGGGAAGCCATAGAAAGATGGGAAAAGTGATGGCAGGGCCCTCATGCCTTCTTTCCTTGATTCCAGGTGGTCGCTTCTGTGGTGGATCAAGATAACTTTTCTGGGTTTGCTCCTCTGCAGCCGCAGGTAAGGCAGCCCTGTCCTTCTCCATGGTCCCCAGGTTTCACAGTTCTCTATGAAACATCTGATAGGGACAATATTCATATGGAGTGGCTTCATGGAAGGGCTTTTTCCACTGCTGGCGATGGGAGGGGGAAAGGGATGGTGTGCCTGGCCATTCCCAGTCACATGACCAGATGATTATGTCACATGACATGAAACCTATCACCAGGTACCGTGACTGATCGGGATAAGGTAGTTTCAGGTTCAACCTCTAAGACATCTTCTGTTATCGCTCCTGAAGCCTTGACTTTTCTCTCCAAAAATTGAAATGCTTGCCATTGAAGGCTTTTTGACACAGCCTCTTCTTGGATAGAGGAGCTAGTAGGAGCTTGAGGCCATGGGCTCTCTGGTCCCATCCAGCCACTGTGTGCAGGAAATGCCCCTAGGAGTGGCGAGTACCCAGAATGACCCAAGCTGTGTTCAGGGAGTTGGTTCCAGACAGATGATTGACAGTGGGTGTAGAGAGGCAAAGGCAGAACTTCCTGGTGACAGTAAGTCAGGCTGAGGAAAACACAAGCTCTGTGGCAATAGATGGGTAGGCATGGAGTCAGCAAGTGCAGAGGGAGGGTCCTGCCAGCCTGCGCACAGGTGGTCCCTCCTCAGGGAGCACCAACAGCCCACCAGGGACAGAACACTGACAGCTGGCTCAGAAAGGGACCAGCCCTGGGCTCTGGAAGGCAGGATGAGCAGCAGAGATAGACCTGAGCTGTTTGGGTCCTTCTTCACAATGAGGTTGAAGAAAGCCTTGTAGGGGCACCTCCCTGGTGGTACAGAGGTCAAAGTCTCAGCACTATCAAGCTATTGCCAGCCACTGCAGCATGCCTTCAATCCCCAGCCAGGGAGCTGACCCACATGGCTCAGCAGACCTCTCCTGTCTTGCCCGCTGCTCCCCTCAGCGGTGTATTTCAGGTGATCCGCCTGTTCTGCTCCCCACTCTGTCTCTGGTGAATCCTCTCACCCCTGTACCTCTGACCTATACCCCAGTTCTTGTATGTATAAATAAATTTTTTTAAAAAAAAAAAAGGGAAAAGAAACCTTGTGGGGTGTCCTGGGCTTAGGGCAGCCAGAAGACTCAGAGGAGGCAGAAACCCAGGATGCCAACTGGACTCCATGGCAGACAGTGCAGAACAGGGGGCATGTCCTGCAAGGAGATCTTGCCTGGCCAGTGGGTCTTGAGTTGATTCTAATATCGGCAAGTAAGACTGTACTTTCAGGCATCACTTCTATAGCTGGTTAAATACCCGAGCGTCAATGACAGAGCAGACATTAATAATAGAACAGAGTTTTCATGACCTGCCCTTGGAAAAGGACAGAGCTCAAGGTCAAAAGTGATGCCATGTTGCTTGTGACAGTTAAATGTCTCCAGAAACCAGGTCTGCTCAAGATGAACTGCTGTGCTGGGGAAACCTGTACCGGGGGAGCTGGTGGGAGGTGTTATTTTCCTTTATTTAGTCAGGGTACACAGCGGCCTCTCCCTAGGCAGTGTTTTGTTGGAGCCAGAAATGCCTTCTTTGATTTCTGTCCTGAAAGAAGGCTCAAATTACCATTAACAGTCTGTTCTCCCTCCCCCTCCTTTCCTTATTGTCCTTCCCTCTTCACTTCTTCAATAGGCAGCTGAGCCTCCACCCAGACCCAAAACCCCAGAAATCTTCAGGTAAGCTGGATATGGGCCAACACACAGAGAACCCAAGCTCCAAGCTTGAGTTGATGGCAATAAAAGGGTGGAGTGGATGAAGCCGTGTGAGGCGCCATGTCTGGTGGGATTTAGCCTGGATGTTGGCTCCTCCTGTGCTCAGGGTTAGAATGGAATATGATGGGCGTGTGCGTCTCCACTGTGGTGACCTCAGGAGCATGGCTACAGCTACAATTGTGTCCCCACATCCTGTGGAGTGATGGGTCCCCTGAAACAGCCTTGGGGAACAGCACCAGGCGTGGACAAGAGTTCCCCTCAGAGGAGGGGGCCATGCTCTCTGGCCTCAGGCAAGCAAACAGGGAAGCTAAGTGGAGTCTCTGTGTGTGGGGTTTTTCACTCTCTGTGGGCACGTTTTCTAAAGAGGAAGGACTCAAGAAAAAGAAGTCCTTCTTCTGTGAGATGAGAAGCAAAGGGTGCCGTAACCTTCTGCTTTCTGGAGAATTTCCTCTAAGTAAGAAGCAAGCCTAGCTCCCCCAACCAACAAAAAAGTCAAGAAAAAGTGTGAAAGTACCAGAGCAACTGTAATAATGAGGGGGCTGTATTGGCTCATTCTGAAACTCTTTGCCGAGGGGTTTGTTAGCTGAGAACTAAAAGGAGAGTTGGGCGTCAGCAAGAGGGAACCCCAAGCCTAGAGAGAATGAAGGAAACTTGAACCCCAATATATCAGGCAGCCTTGAAGCCAGCCACACATTCCCAGCAGCACCAAGCCCCAGGAACCTGAAGGGCAAAGCAGGTCTCGAAATGGACAGGGCAACGACAGTGCAGCACCCACAGCCAGGCAGCCTCAGAGCCTCCATGCTTCCCTGGACGCATACCCTTCACCTCTTCCCCCCACCCCGCAGGTGTGCCTGGACCAATGGGCTTGGGGGGTGTATCCCCCTCCTCCACCCCTCTCTCCCTTAGCAGCTGTCACTTGTCTTCCACTTGGGGCCCTTCCCCTGGCCACGATCCTGATCAGCCCAGCTGGGACTTGGGAGCTGTCCAAGCACACAGGAGCATTTCTTCCAGAAGTGAAAGCAGGCCAGGTTGGCAAGGCCTCGATATCCAGTGTTTCTTTTGTTCTCGGCTCCTGCACTGCAATCATGGAGTGACACTAGGCAGCCTAAGTCCTCAGGGGAGCCCAGCCAGTCAGCCCCCTGCCCAGGTCACACTGACGAGGAGATGTAGGGAGTCAAGGGAACCCAGAGGCTCCCGGTCCCCTGTGCCATCCCGAGGCACCTGGGAGGCCACAGGGGCCAACCTGGACACTGGCAGGTCATGGCATCTCTCCCCACCCCCAGGGCTCTGGAAGGAGAAGCTCATCGAGTGCTCTTCGGCTTTGTGCCTAAGACACAAGAGGAGCTTCAGGTCATGCCAGGGAACATCGTCTTTGTGTTGAAGAAGAGCAACGATAACTGGGCTACGGTCATGTTCAACGGGCAGGTAGGTACTCGGAGCGCAGGGCAGGGGTGCGGTGGATGCGGGCCGCTGTGAGCCTTGGACCCCGGCAGCTAGTGGCAGTGCTGCTGCGGAGCAGGCCGTGTCGGTTACCTTATGTGGGGACAGCCAGGTTCTGCCTCTGCCCCTTCCTACCCGCGAACCCTGCACTGTGGGTTCCCATGGGGCCTCTTGCTCCCTTGTCCTGACGCTGTGATGTTGCACTGCAGAAGGGGCTTGTTCCCTGCAACTACCTCGAACCCGTGGAGCTACGGATTCATCCTCAACAGTCATCTCAGGTAAGGCACTGGCCCTTCCCCCGCCATCCCTAGGTCTCTTGGGGGTGGGTGGGTGGGGGGCAGAGGGAAAGAGGTGCAGTTGTGATCACGGAAGAGGCACTATGCTTAGTGGTTTTGAATTGGCGCTGGCTGCCCAGAGCTGTCCCCAGGGAGAAAGGAAAACCCCAGCTGGGCAGAGTGGAGGCTTCTGCAGGAACTGTTGGGTCCACCCACCTCTGTGATTCCTCCTGGCCAAGATGGAACCCCAAACCTATTGTTTATGGAAGCTAGGTTTTCCCAGATGTGTCCACTTCAATGGGAGATGAAGACTCAAGATGTTGGCTGTGAAGTGCCGTTTGGGGAGTGGAGAGGGAGAGCTCTGATCTAGAGCAGAATCTGAGCAGGCCTTGGCAGCCACAGCACCTGAAGTGCCACCCTCCACCCCTGCCAGGCATCCCCTCCAAGGCCTGCCTTCAGCTAGTCTGGCGGCTGGTGCTGGTGCTGATGGTGGCAGTCCGGCTGCGGGCTATGTGGCCTGTGGCCAGTACGTGGGCCTGGCCCTCCCTGCTCAGAGTCACTGATCTGGAAGCCTTGAAAGTTATAAATTCTACACGCGTAAGAAGTTTTCCTTTGAAGGGTCAAGAGGTGGCTGTAGAGGGTGCATGAGACTCTTCCATCCACCACCAGCCAATTTCCAGTGTGGCTGAGAGTGGGGATTAAGCCATAAGGGCTACTAGGTGGGGGTTAGGATTTTTATTCTACTGTGATTTTGTTTCTCATTAGGTCAACCACACCTCTCCCTTTAATCC
The DNA here is from genome assembly GCA_019455555.1 of Galemys pyrenaicus. Taxonomy (NCBI): domain Eukaryota; kingdom Metazoa; phylum Chordata; class Mammalia; order Eulipotyphla; family Talpidae; genus Galemys; species Galemys pyrenaicus. The sequence continues at coordinate 5,896,673 of JAGFMF010011659.1, read as the reverse complement.
CTTTACTTCCTTAGTCTCCTCTTAATGTCACCATCACCCCAACTTTTAGGAAGTCATATTCATGTGGCTCCTTCCCATGGGGCTCTACAGTGTCTCCCCTCAACACCCTCCTACTCCTGCTAAGAACTTTGAATGACGGTTCTGACCATCTTTTCCAATGTCACCTCCAGGAAACCTCCCCGGAGTATGATGTCCCAGATCCTCCCAGTTCCAGTGCCCCTGGGAGACCCCCATTGTCACCAGGTTAGTGTTCCTGGAGCAACATACCAGGTGGGGGCTAGGAATGCCGGGGTGCTTCCTGGTGGAGTGCTTCTCCAGCTCTCCAGGGAATTCTGGTTCCTAATACCTGTTTTTCTCTCTACTTGGGACCATTCCCTCCTAGAACCCCTCTTTCCGGCGCCGAGTACTCAGAACATATGAAATAGATACCCTTTTTCCCTGCCTGCTCCAGCCCCCTCAAGGGCTTGTGTGAACTTGGACTTGGGAGAACCTGGACAGACCTGAGTGTGGGCTGGGAGAAGGGAGTGTGGGTGTGGGTGCGTGTGGCCAGTTTCTCAGGACAATGCACATCCAGACTTGATGGTCACCACCGTCCTCCGTCATTAAACACCGAGTCACGTGCCAGAAGGAAAGGTCGAAGCAATCCCATGCTTGTCTTAGAGGGGATGGACTGGCACTTTTCAAATGTCTGGGGACGCCTGACTGGAGAAGCCACTATGCCTGCAGAGTCCAGGGGTAGGGACACAGAACCAGGGGCATTTGTGAGGGGGAGGTCAGACTTGGGGTGCGATGGGCCGCTAACGCCATTCCAGGGTGTTTGAATATACGTGTCTGGCAGAGATGCACCGAGAGGTGGTTTGTTCAGCTTCCAGGTCAAGGACTGTCACCCACGTGGTTATTAGCATCCTGGGCTTCCCACTCCCATTTTTAAATTTTTGAGAAATGTCAAGCTGATAGAACCGTTGAGGGTATGCTACAATAAACACTTGATACCTTTCACTTAAGTTCACCTACTGTTGACATTTTGCACCACGTACTTGCCCTGCTTCCCTCTCACCACAGAAATTTTTCTCCCAATGACTGAGCCACTTGAAAGTAAGTTAGAGTCAGGAAACTGATTGACCCTCTGCACGCCTTCCCGGAGAACAAGGATGTGCACGGTGACCAAAATACAATTGCACACCTACATTTATCACTAGCATAATCACGCCATGTATAGATGCAATGCTCTCCAATTGCCTCCAAGCATTTTGGGTAGCTTTTTGGTTTGTTTTTGTCTTGTCCGTTGGGTTCCACCACGGATTACCGATTAACAGGTTGTAAGAATAGAGATTCATAGGCTTATGATGCTGGTTTTTTAGGATGGGTGTGGGCTTGAAAATCCTCTAGGAGAATGCCAGGTGATTGTAAGGATCAGCTTGGTTTGGGACCAGCAGTCTTTTTTGATCGTGCATATCTTTATGCATGCTTCTCCTATAGCAGCCACAAGCCTACTGTGAGATTCATGTTTTAAGCACGCTAGAAAACACGCAAAAACAAAGGGCAGGGTTAATATTTGTGGTTGATTTCTTCTTGTGACCTCTGGCTCACTCACGCTCTGCTTTTTGTTGCTTCCAAGTCACTGGTGAGACTGCTCTTGGGGATCTCGGTGGCTCCCTTGGGTCTGAAGACCTTGGATCATGAACTCTGTGCTCCCTAGAAAGAGACACTGGGTTGGTTGATACATTCACAGCTCGGCTCTGTGCATCTTCGCCAGACTGGGATTTACCCCGCAGTTTCGTGAGGTTAATAACCAGTCCACAGATGAAGGGGTCAGAAGTTGGGTGCCTGTTCTAACAGGTTCTGTTCTGCTGCTGGGCAGGGGCTGGCCAAGAGCGGTCATTCACCACCCTTTTGTTTCACTCCTTACTTTGTCCGTTTAGGTCAGAAAGAGAAAGAAGAGTCCAAGGTAATGTTTTGGTTTTTTTCCTTGATATTTCAAGCAGCAGCAAAGGGTGGGCTTTCACCAAGGGCACATCTCCCTGGATGGGGAGACTCCCAAAGGACAGTAGAGCCAGTTGCCACCAGACACACAGTCTGTGGGCTGAGGACCCCCTCAACAGTCTCTGCTACCCCCATCCATACATTTTCTACCTTCCTTCTAGAGCTGCTGGGTTAGATCTCACCCGGTGGGAATTCCTAAGCTAAGCCAGAGAGCTGGGCTGTGGGACATCTCAAGATGCTTCGTGTGTCCTGCTGGCCTCTTCCCTGACACCCTGATATGTGGCATGCTTGCCACACCACCCTGTGCAGCTACAGTGACTCTCGATGCTCCAGAGTGGAGACCTCAGGCACTCCTGAGTTGCCTTTGCTTCCCCCTCTCCCCCCAGGAGGTACAGCTCAGCGCTCCCATGCCCTACACCCTTAAGGTGCACTATAAGTACACAGTGATCATGGAGGTGCAGCTGGGGCTGCCCTACAGCCAGGTCCTCAACGCAGTGTCTAAGAAACTGCAGCTCCCGCAGGAACACACTAAGCTCAGGTGAGCTCCGTGCAGGGCGCGTGCAGCTGGGACCTCCAGGGAAGGAGGGTGGTTTTGACTTGCTATATTTCTCTGACTTGGTTCTTACCCATTATTCCTACCCAGTTACCGACCTTGGGACAGCAATGAGCTGGTCCTGCTTTCAGAGGAGAACATGAAGGCTGCTTGGGATCATGTGAAAAACTACTGCCTGACTCTGTGGTGTGAGAACACCGTGGTGAGTGCATTGAGTCCCTGGACGCCCAAGGTCATGTTTCTATCAGGACTCTTCCTCGACATCTCCACATGTATCAAGTATCTTCTGTGTGCCAGGCACCGTATGTGGTGTCAAGGACATGGAGGTAACCAGTGGCAGCTCTGCCTCCCTTTGGTCTGCACCCTCAGCCCAGTTGAAACCAGGAGGGGTTTCCACAAAAGAAGAGCAGCCTTAGAGAAAGCCCTGAGCCCTCCCACCCGCGGCTCCACTGAGTTATCTCAAGGTTTAGGCTCGCTACTCTCACTTAGCAAGGTCGTCAGAAAAGGGTTGCCAAGGGAGCAACGGACCCACCTTCTTAAGCTTCCATGGGGAAGAACACTTGAGAGTTTGTTTAAAAGTAGAGCAGTTATTTCACAAAGATGACTTGGATAACAACCTCCTACTCAGAGCAGCGGCTGTGACAGTGTCCCAATGCCTGAGGTACTGTGCGCTCTGTGCTACGATCCCAGCCACTCTGTGAGGAGGGATTCTTGTCCCAGTGTTACAATTTAGAAAATGAGGCAGAGAGAGGCCCAGATGACCAAGATGACACAGCCAGTCAAAATAGAGACAGGGCTCAGCCAGGCATTTCGACCCCAGAGCCTGTGTTCTTGAACACCTTCTACTAACAGGTGCAAACGCAGGTTAGTTATTGGCCGGTTAGTTATTGGCCGCGCATTTGAGAAAACAGCTAACTGACTTCACCAGGAATGAAGGGAGTCAGGAACAAAGTAGCAATAGTGCCGGAGGTAACACTCTTGGCCTTTGTCCCTTAATCTCCAGGGGCAAGTTGCCATTCCTCTTTATTGTCAATGTTAATTCCTTCCCCTAAACATAGTCCCTGAAGACCACTGTGCTCAAGTCAACATACTTCTTTTTGTGCCTTTCATGTAATTCCACATAAATGGATGGCGCAGTGCATGTATGTACATACAAGCATGTGCACGTATCTCCCCTTTGGTGCTTTAATAGTCCATTTATTTTTTTAAAAGATTTATTTATTAGTGCATACAAGCACTGGGCTACAGGCCGGAGGTGTATGGGGTGGGGAGGTGAGAGGATCCACCAGAGACTGAATTGGGAACACAACAGGCAGAAAGACTGAAATACACTGCTGAGGGGAGCAGTGAGCAAGACAGGAGAGGTCTGCTACGCCATGTGGGTCACCTCCCCCGGTCGGTGGCAGGAATAGAACTTGTGCTGCAGTGGCTGCGTTTTGCTTCACAGTGCGTTGCTTAACCCGTTGAGCCACCAGGGAGGCCCCAGTCCATTTCTTTTGATTGCTAGGTGGCTCATCTTGCTTATCTACACCTGTCGGTCCACATTTTCTTCCAGTGACATTCATTCTTAAAGGCACAAGATATAAAATCCACTAAGCCCAGGACCTTCTTGGGGTGTGTGTGTGGGTGTGGGGAGGGGGTAGCAAGAGCAGATGATCACAAAGCATCATGCTGAGAAGATGGAGGGAGCTGGTGCACCATAGGGATTATGGGAGTACATGGAGGGGATCGCACCCAAACTGCTGGTGGCGAGTGGGCCAGGCCAGTAATTTCCCTCGAGAAAAATACGCACAAATCATCTTGAAGCTTTGCCTTAAATGGTAAACAGAAACGTGCAAGGTTGAGATTAGGTTGCATCTTCTAGAACACAGGTCAGACTTCAGTATTGTGGGTGAAGGGCTCAGTGTTCAAGGCCACCATGAAGGGAGAGAGTGGTATGTGGGAGACAAGGCCGGAAAGGCAACAGGGCTTGAGCAGGAGCAGGGATGGGAGGTTGGGGGAGGGACAAAGGTCAGGTGTTGCTTTGGACTGGTGGTTTATGGGGCGCAAGAGCAAGGCCGGGAGCTCAGGGACACTCCCAAGGACTTCCTCTCAGCAACCAACTCCCCATCCAGAGTCCTGGGCTGGGGAGTCTTGACTCAAAGTTGTTAAGACCACAGGCTCCACTGACCAAAGTTGTTATTAGCTGGGGCTTCTCTGACCCTTCCAGGTCTTCCTCTTTACCTGTGTCTTCTGCTTTAGCATTTTGGGGCTGGACATCTGCAGTTCTATCAGTCTAGGGGGGCATAAAGTTAAATAGTTCCTATGTGAATCCTTTGGTGAGTGATTTTTCACCGAAAGTCACTACAAGTGAACTTGGAGACCATGGAGATCGCCATGCCAGGAAACTCTATCAGGCCTGCTAGGCCATCAGCCCCAGGGGGAGGTAGAATATCTTCCAAACCTTCCTCCCTGCATTGGGGGTTCAGCACTAGAATTTTTGCCTGCCAAACCTTCACTCCCACAGGGGGAGAGGGGATTCTGCTTAATTAGAGAAGAGAAGAGCCTCTCTGGTGGATTTTCACTCAAATCAAATGTTTGTTGGGTGGGGGAGAGGGTGGGTAGCAGGGGGGAGGAATAAAAAGAATAGGAGAGGAAGAATTAAAAATGGAGCTGATGGAAGATCCTGGAATGGGCCCTAGATTTTGAATCTAAGAGTTCAGAAAACCAGAGCCTCCCTGGTGATGCAAGGGGTTGAGCGCCACACTGTGGAGCTTCTGCTGCCACTGCAGTGTGAGTTTGATCCCCCGCCAGGGAGGGGACCCACATGGCACAGCAGACCTCTCCTGCCTTGCCCACTGCTTCCCCTCAGCGGTGTATTTCAGTCGATCTGCCTGCTCTTCTCCCCACTCTGTCTCTGGTGAAGCCTCTCACCTCCCTGCCTCTGGCCTGTATCCCAGTTATTGTATGCATAAATAAATCTTTAAAAAAAAGGGGGGGGGTTCAGAAAACCACCTTCGGGGATTGGAACCAATGGAGCAAAAGACACCTGATGCCTCAGGCTGACATTGGAGGGGAAGGCCCATGTCCCAGGCCAGGGGACCCCTGAGCACCTGCAAGATCACACTAGGATTTCTAATAATCCGTCTTTGCACCAACCCCAAAAGATTCTCTTCTACATGCGAATGACTTCATTTAAAAGGTTTTTGTTTTTATCCTTTCCATTTGTTCATTTTGGTCCTATTTAGCAGTTATATGGCTGTATATGGCTAACCTTCCCCAAATCCCAACAGTCTTTTGGGAACATAGCCCTGCCTCAGAGATCGTTGTGGAATGGTTTTTATCACTGCTGCTCACTCTTGGCATCAACAAGTCAGGAAGTGCTCATTCACTTACTGGAGGAGAAGGAAAATGAACTGACATTGTATTAGTATCTACTATGCAGGAACGCATCTTGAACCAGGTTTCAGTATTTGTATTTTGAATCATGGTCACAGAGTGTTCAGAAGTGTCAACCATTATTACTCCACATCATCTCATTTAACTCTTCTAGCCTTCATTTCGGGTGAGGGAACAGAGTCAGAGGGGTTTTTCTCAAGGACACACAGCTGGAGAGCCGGGAGCTGGGTTGCTGGAGAGGTAGGGGCTGGGCAGCTGGGGTACCAGCTGCCATTTTTTGGGCCATTCCCACTGCAGTACAATGCCTTTTCATAGAGAAACTGACAGAATTGGAACAAACAGCACTAGGAAACTAGAACTTGTTAATATTCCTCATAGCACATAGCCCGGCACCATGATACTAACTTTAAGTCTTAATGATGCCCATCTTTAGACTTCCTTTCTTCTTTTCAACATTTGTGAGTAGAAAGTGACCATCATGGTGACAGAGAGGCATAGCTACAGACAGTAGAGAAATAAGACCTTTAACATGGTTTTAGAAAGACAGTACAGCACTGCCCGGTGGGCCCTGAATGTTATGCAACACCAGAAATATGAGAAGGCTTATTGAAAGGATTGTTGGAACTCACCTCAGGGAGCTTCTAATGGAGCTAGAAACTTGCATTTCTAACAAGGTCTCTCTTCCTGGGTGCTGGGGAAAGGGGCTGGGTTTGGAGGTAAGAAACCATGCTTAACCTGGGGTCCAACTTATGGGCAGTTTAGGTTGTAACAGGAAGCAAGTTCTAGTCTCTTGTTTCTCCATCTGAAAGGAAGTAACCACAGTGTCTTTCTCTACCTTTTTATGCATAGATTAAGGATTTCTTATTTTCAGGGATACATGCTGGGCCTGATTATGACCTTGGTTTTAGGAGTTTGTATCCTTGTGCTATATTGACATTTTACTACTTCCTTTATGGAGTTCAAAGTTCACTGGTCAAGAAATCAGGAAAATTAATAGCTCATTATTGTATTTCAGGGTGACCAAGGTTTACCAGATGAACCCAAGGAAAGTGAAAAATCTGATGTTAAAAACCAGACAACACAAGCTCAGTTTAAGGAAGGAAGTCAAGTAGTAGCGCTCTTCAATTATGAGGCTACCCAGCCAGAAGACCTGGACTTTGTGGAAGGGGATGTAATCCTAGTTATAGCAATGGGTAAGTGCTACTCCTTAATGACAGAAACTTAATTCACAGAAATGAATTCAAGGGATGAGAAATTAATAACCTACAAACCAAATTGTAGCAAGTGGTTTCAGTCTCCTTCCTGGCTTTCAGCTAGAAGGAGCAAAAGTAAGTGCTCAAACTGCCACCAGCTGCAGAGGATAGAGAAGCAACAAATGGCAGTCTTGTATAGCATTCTGATTATTAAAAACATCAATATTGAGGAAGCCATGGCATCTCAGTCTCACAGCTAACAACTTGAGAGGTGGCTGGAGTCATTTTTCCTGTCACTTAGACACATGATTCTTACCTTTTGCAAACTGTATTCTTGACATACTTTACAAAGATGAGGGAAAGACTGGTAAATTTTGCTTTAAAAGCTGCTATTCTGAATTGCCATTTCTAGTGACTTTCCTGATTGTTAGGAAATCAGACACATTAAAAGTTGAAATCATAAGGAGAGGGTTCTTTGTGGTTCAGACTTCAGTATTGTCCAAGCATTCTTTACAATTCGTGAAATCAAATTCCCTGGTTCAGCTCCCAGAGATCCTGAGGCAGGTCTAGGGTGTGCCCACCAATTTGCATTTCTAATAAATTTCCAGGTGATGTTGGTCTACCAGTGGAGCCGAGAAGCACTATTGTAACCCATGTCGTACTTTAGCAAATAGAGAGGATTTAATGATATTACCATTGATAGCAGAAAACCCAGATTGAGAGGAATTTTAACTTAAAAGGTAATGGGGAAGGGTATATAAAAGTGTGTGACAACTTACTCAAATCTCAAGTAATGAGAGAGGCAGAGCACGTGGCCAGTGCATAGCTCCAAGGGACAATGGAAGCTCAGTGGTTAAGAACTGGGTTTAATAACTCCCAGTGCCATTTTATGTCAGTATCCACAAACTAGCTAATTTGTCCAGAGTTTGTTTGCAGTTGGGAATGAGAGAAAATAAGAGCACACACAGATCTGGTGAGAGCACTATGATACATATGAAAGCCTTAAGTAAATTTAACTCGGGAAGTTACCCATCTAATATCCTGGAAGCTGAACACTTAAATAGAAAACAACTCAGCATAGATAATACTTGCTGAGCACTGGGGTGTGTTCAGGTGTATTCATCTCCTCCTCAAACTTTAATGTGTACCCCTGCAGATTCAGTTGACCACCACTAATAAGTAGCTGGTTATTTCCCTGGCAAAAAGTGTTTTTTTTTTTTTTTTTAAGATTTATTTATTTATGCATACAAGCACTGGGGCACAGACCAGAGGTGGGGGGGGGGCGAGAGGATTCACCACATAGAGCGGGGAGCAGAACAGGCAGATAACAGAAGTACACTGCTGAGGGGAGCAGCGGGCACAGCAGGAGAAGTCTGCCACGCCATGTGGGTCCCCCTCCCTGGCCGGCAGCAGGGATCGAACTCATGCTGCAAGTGGCTGTGGTTTGCTTCATAGTGCGCTGCTTAACCCACTGCGCCACCAGGGGAGGCCCTGGCAAAAAGTGTTTTAAAAACAAAAAGCAGTTTGAAAGAATGGTCTCATGGAGTCCAGTGCAAACTTCTCCAGAACAATAAAACCAGCCAAGTTTTCATACCGTTGGGCGTATGCTCTCACTGGCCAAGTTGTTGCTTGGGCAGCAAAGCAGCCTTGCTTCCCACAAGTCATCTCTTGGGCTGCATTCTGTAGTGTGGGTAGACTTGCATATGGGTGAGAAACCTCTTCAAGCCTCCTAACCTCACTTAAGGTTTCTGTATATTAATTTCTGTAAACATGATTCAGGTACGGGGTGGAGCCTACAAGTTTACATTTCTCATACATTCCTGGGGCCTGAGATAGGCAAATACCTCCAATCTAAGACTAGAAAGACAAAGGTAGTGGTCTGCAATTAGAGTTACTTAGAGGAACATTAGGGAAAACTCAAGATGGCCAGCCACCCCCAATACTATTTCAAGCATTTTGGGAGATGGGACCCGAGCACCAGCACTCAAATGTCATCCCATCACTGGAGGTGATACCTAGGCCAGCCAATATTTGCTGACCTTAAAGCTGTTCATATCTCTGGATCTTCCTTAGTAAACGGAGGTAACACCTACAGTGGAGTCATCTTGTGGTCTGAATAGTCTAGTAGAAAACCTGCACTTACTACGGGCTCTAAATAGAAGCTGTTAAGTCCTCATATTTTATGAAAGTAGACTAAACCCATTATTAGCTTCAATTTTCAATCCTTTGATCATTCACTAGTGAACATTATTAATTTATCTAGTTAATGGCATGTACGTTTCCTAGTCAAAAACAAAGATCCCCAACAAAGCACAAAATTGTAAAGCCTTTATCTAGATTATCCTTTTCCTGTTAACTTAAAAAAACGTAATTCATTCTTCTGCATTCTATTCCTCCATTGTCATGTTTAAGTCAGGAACTAATTAGCTGGCTAAGTCCCATGTTCACTCTCTTAACTCACTTTTCCCCGTTGGCACAACTGGGGTTGCCAGGTGGAGTGATTTCCCTATGCTTGTTTTAGAAATCAACCAGTACTTTTCCTTTCATCAGTGAATGAAGAGTGGTTGGAAGGGGAGTGCAATGGCAAGGTTGGCATTTTCCCCAAGGCTTTTGTTGAAGAACGTGCAACTACAGACTCGGAAAGCGCTCCTCGAGGGATCTAGGATGTTTCACAACCTGCTAAGCTGAAGAAAAGATTATCGTTGGCAAGACTTAACACATGTCTGCAGTGCAGTACCCTGTACTGTACAGACGTTATTATTTGGAAGTGTTGACTATTACTTTTCCCTGTTAAAATGTAACACTGATGTTGAGAATTTAGGATGATTACCCTAGGGGTAGAGGGGTAGGGTGAGAGAATGGAAGTGTCTGGAAGGGCACCGGAGGGTCTTCTGATACCTGTTTCTTGCTGAGTGCTAGCTACCCTGGTGTGTCCACTTTGTGAAAATTCATGGAATTGAATGCTTATGACTGGTGCATTTTTCTGTTTGGTACTTCAATAAAAACTTATAAATGAGACACCCAGAGTCCAGGGTCAGGGATTAAGAGTAAATAACCCCTACTCCTGTGCCATTACTAACAAAAACTCCTAGGGTCTGAAATAATCTTTCTGGTAATTCAGAAGGCAGGCACAAAACTTCTTTTTTCCTTAAAAGTCACATTGCTGAAACAGAATCTAGGTTGAGTTAGGTTCCCATGAAATACTGCTTTCAATTCCATAGAGAATTAAAATAATGGAATTACATCTCCACGTCTTCTCAGAAGATGTTAAGAATTCAATGTGAATATATGCCACTAACAAGACTGAAAAGAAGTTCCAAGCAGATGATTGGTGAGCACTTGATAATATGTACAGACTGCAATGGTTTGATTTTGATTAGCATTTACACAAATGGCCTGGCTGTTTTAGTGTTAACATGGGTGAAAGATTCCAAAGACCTTAGGGACCTGATCTAAGTTCCCCTCCCTGCTTCTTGTTAACAATTTTGGCTTTGTTAACAATTTTCAAGTGTGTAGGTGTTTGTGAAAAGCAGAGTTAGTAAGACAGTGTATTATGTATGAATCAACACCTAGGTGAAAGGCCTGCTGAGGTGTGAACACACAGACAAGTCAGCTATGGCACACTGCCCAAGGCCCAGCAGGCTACTCTAGAAATTTGGACATAACTCAAATCCAACTCCCAATCTAAGAACAATAATTAGTACTGCTCATCAGACTTGATAAATTTCATAGACCAAAATGATAAACTGAACTTACTAAGAACAATATGCATATGAAAATGGTAGATTGAACCATTCTTTATTTTTTAAAGAATTCTGCATGAGCTATTCTTTATTAATTAAAGAATTTTGCCAATCAGTTCCTTTCTGCCCATCCCTTTCCACAGGAATATACAATAGTTTGGAATGCTACTAAGAGCAAAAATAATTCTTAAAGATTTGTTTCTGACCTCTAGATGACTTGTGAGTAGTTTAAATTCTTGCTTTTTAAGTTGGATTTTCTTGCAGGATTAAAAAAGAATCTATACACAGATCTGGTTGGAGAGAACATGGTTTAATTAAAGGCAAAGCTGATTCAGCAGCTGCAGGTCTTGCACAGACAGACCCAAACAAAACAAAACAAAAAGAGAAAACACAAAAGAAAGTTTACTACACAAAACCAGTTTCTGATGAAGATTCTCCTCTCCCTCCTCATTATTCCACATAGAGAATGATAAGGCGAGGAACCCGCCCCAAGAGTCAGAAAACATTCCAAACACCAAATTCTCATGCAGAAATGGGCTGTAGGTGGGACTTGGGTGCTACTGGGAGTGAGGGGGTGAACCTGGTTTGCTTGTCTAGGGTGCAAGCATCAGTGACAGTTCACACACTGGAATGTCGCAGCTGCCTGAATGCAGAGTTCAAACACACAAAGTGGGTGGAGGTGACAGAGGAGGAGGCTGGGGAGAGAGGTGGGAGAAAGGTGGACATAGGGAGGGGCTGGGGAGAAGCACAAGGGGGTTTTTCATATTGCCATCGGGTTGGGGGCGGGGGGGGAGATTCACCCTTTCAGACCTTAAAACAAAACAAAACAAAAAACCAAAAAAACCCAAACACCAAGTCAAACTGAAAGAGCAATCATGTAAGCACATGTAAGCACACAGGGCTCCAACCACTTTCTCTGAAGAGCAATGCGCATTAATCTCACCCCTTTTCAGTGCTGGGGTTCCCAGACTTCAGTGACACCGGGGCTCCTGGATGTGCTCTGCTTGGCAGCTGTTCTCCAGCTCTCAAGTCGCACACTAGCTCCACACACTCAGCCACACCACCTCTCCCCCAGGGAGTAGGTGGGCGTGCACATACCGACACACACACACAAGAGACCTCCCAGAAAAGAAACCCTACCACTAGCACAGCAATTGGACATTTAGATTGTTTCCATAATTTCCCCTTAAAATATTACTTTTCCAGGAAATGACTAACAGAAATGCTGTCCTTCTGTTTCTACACAAGAAAAATTTCAGTCCTCTTTCCTTCCAATAAATATCAGACGAAAGTTTATTTTCCTTTCTTTCGCGTTTTCCAGAATGGACTTCGTTCTGTTTTCTTCGTGCACGATGCACTCGTGTTCGTGTTGCCTTGAATTTCACTCTGAAAGTGGAGGCCGGGAGACTGCAGCTGGGCGTGGGCCCTGCAGATGCCGGTGTTTCCTTCCTCTTCAGACTGTCTTATAGGCCCCAACTGCTGGACCCCATGCTGTTGCTTCTTGGCCAGATGTTGCACACATTAAGAATAAAAACAATTACTAGCATACAGCATAGAGTAGAAAGGGAAAGGCGGGAGGGGCAGGAGGAGGTAAGTAGGATGGGGCACAAAAACCAACCAAACAAAATAAACCACACTGAAAGCTTCTACCTATTAAAACGTGTCAGGCCACGAAAGGCCAACCTGCCTTCTGTGAGACTGCGTGCTATGCTACTGTAAAATGTACAGGAATCAAAACGTTAATTTTAAATCCTACAGCAGTTGTCTGCTAGTCCAGCCCAGCAACCACCCACACTGCATCCTCGATGGGCTCGAGCACCTACAGGGTGAAGGGCATTTGCTGCTGAGTCTCCAGGCAGGAGGCCTACCAGAACCTTATGAGCAAAGGGTGAGGCCTTGTCCTTTCCCTTATGAACACTTCCACTGGCTGAGAGGTCAGTTTCCCGTCCTGTTACCACCAACCTCTCTCAGGAACAGTGGGCGGGGCTCTCCTTGCTGCACACTGACTAGAAGCAGCACGTCTGTGTATGGAAGAATTCAGTGTGATATTTTACTACTGAGAGCAATAACAATAATAAAAGATGTTTAGGAATAATTTCAACTACATTCTCAGTCAGCAAAGCAATCATTAATGGATTCCTATTTTATTCCCCAGAGAGGAAAAAAGGACTGAGAAGTTCCCATTGACTTCTCCCATCTGCTTTCCCTCCTCAGCTTTCACTTCCCATGTGGCTGGGGACATGCACGATGGAGAAGGTGAGAGGTGGTGATGTCAGGTAACTGAGTGAGACAAACAGCAGTTCCTCTCTCCCTCCAGAAGGCCGGGGGGACGGAGAGTTCCTGATGGGTTTTCTTTTTGTTGCACTGCGGACATGTCGCGCACACTCAGTGGGCTGGTGGAACACTTACACCCTCTCGACAGCAAGAAACAGAAAAGAGGGCTGCCACCTGCAGGGACTGTGTGGCCAGTCCTGCAAACCCAACATGCCATGGTTTATGGAGCCTTCATTCCCAGGTTACCACTGTGGCCTCAGTGTGGAGGGTTCATGGTGCCTTGTCCCCGCTGCTGTTTTTGCTTCTGCTGCATCAGCAGCTGCTCCAGAGCGGAAGGTCCAGGATGCATCATGGAACTGGACCAGATAGACTGAAAAACAGCCCAGGGCTTGTCAGCAGAGGTCAAATGCCTGGTGGTCTAAAAATTTGTTTCTCAACCACAGCCAAACATGAAGGCATATATATCCTGAGAACCACACCCCTTAAAAAAAAATCCAGCAAGTAGAGAAAGTCATCGTATGACCTTGCTAAGACTAGATAGTTCACATCAAGATGATTTTAATCCAAGAAAAGTAGAAGTATGCTTTGTAGGAATTTTTCTTTTTTAACAAAACTCATCACCACAGAATCTAAGGTTTTAGGGGGGGGAAATATTTTTAATTTACTACCCTTCTTTCACTTGATCAGAAAAGGCTTACATCAAACATTCCAAAGATGAATCAGGATTTTTTTAACCTTAGACTACAACTAAAACCTTTGTGCTTCTGTCTTCCTGAGATACTGCTTTATCATTAGAGTGAATTCACAATCAATTCTAAAGCTTCAGAAATAAACCTAGCTATTTTGTGAATGAAAGCACAGGCTTATCTTGTGGTTCTTGTTCCTGAAATCCACTCACCTTTAGGCTTTCCATGAGGGCAGCAGAGGAATCCTCCATGGAGGGGCCATGGCCTGTCCAGGTGCCGCTGGGAGTACTGGCCTGATGCCAACTGCTCTCACAGGAGGATGTTGATGAGAGATAGTCAACGCCAAACCCACCCATGGCTAGGGGATGGAAAGAAGTAAGAAAAACTTATCAAGAACTGTTCTATCAGTGCCAGATGTCAGTTAGGGAAGGACCGAGTAAGCTATTTCTCTCTTGCTCAGCGGTGAAGTCGGGGTCTCACCTGGCTTATCAGTTTTCCACCGATCTGCAGTTCTCCTATCCCTGTTATCTGGAGTCCCAATGGGTCCAAAATTGGAGAATGGAACAGAATTATGGTTGTGTGTCGGAGGGGAACTTGGCAGGCTACTTGGATTAGAGGAATGAGGAGACTGGCTGGCTGGTGTTGAATGATCTATTAAACAACAGAGGATATCAAGATGATGATGTATCACAAACAGACACCAAACTAAAGTTTCTTATCGATCTTACCAGATTAATTCTATTAAAAGTGACTGCTGAACCTTGGGGGGGAAAGGCAAAAAATGAGAGCCCAAAGGGAATCTCTGCCAGATGCACTAATTTGTCTTACTGCATATGTGTAAGGCACAGTCCTGTCTTAGAGCAAAAATCAAAATCAACAGTAGACAATTTGTTGAGTAAATTTCGGTGTGTCTTTATAGAGAAGTATCTATTTGTTTTCTCTGTCAGAAATAGGACTGCCTAATATTAATAATTACTATTAAAATTAGACTGCATTTTATAAAATAGGGATTAAAAAGTCTCTATTTAAAAAACGCTTTTTTCCTGCAAAGAATGAACATCTATAAAAACAAAACTAAAATACTATTGAACCTGTATATAGTGGACAGCAAGAGAGGCACAAGATTATCTCCCTTACAGCACTGTGAGACAATGAAAATGTGGAAGAGAGTCTGGTACTATGTAAAACTGCTCGTCAAGTTTTTCCCCCAATTTTCAAACAGAAGTTACTTTTAAAAAGTACGTATAATGACAAAATCACACCAACTCAAATCAATTTGCATGTACAGCAAATTCAAGGTCAATAAAGACTAGTCAATACCTGAACTGGCAGGAAGTGATGGAGACCACGGAGTCCCTTCAAAAAGAGAGTACAGTGATGTTTCCTGGGGGGCCATAGAGGGGTTAAGTTCTGCTTTGGAGCTGGTAGTCAGGTTTTTCCCATATACCTCATTGAACACACTGCTATTTGGGTACCTTTCCTGAAAGACAGTAACACAAGTTATAAACTCACTCCAAGGAAAGAGATTTTTAGTTTTATTATTTATTAATTGATTAAGATTTATTTACTTATGCATACATGCACTGGGGTTCAGGTCAGAGGTGTGGGTAGTGAGAGACTCCACCAGAAACAGAGTGGGAAACAGAACAGGCAGACTGACTGAAGTACACTGCTGAGAGGAGGAGCGGGCAAGACAGGAGATATCTGCTGCGCCATGTGGGTCACCTCCCCGCTGGTGGCAGGGATCGAGCTCATACTACAGTGGCTATGGTTTGCTTCACAGTGCGTTGCTTAACCTATTGCACCACCAGGGAGGCCCCAAAGAAAAGAGATTTTTAAATATAATGTTCATATTCACGCAGGCTGGATACACCTTAAGCTTTTCTTAGCAAGACAAACTTTTGAAGATTTTTCTGTTTCTTTCAGTTTTCTGGTTAAGTTCACTTTGCCTCACCTGTATTTTGCTCTATTTTTACCACCAGATTAAAAAAGTTTGAATAATCTATTTGGCTGAACAACAGAGTCCCCAGGGTTCAACAATAATGAGAAGCTACAGGGTTCAAATTCATATCGTACCTAGTAAACTCCAGCCAGAGAGAGGGGATAAATCAGAGATATGATGAAGATACCAACAGATGGAAGAGAAAGGAAAGAAAAATAAAAAACTGATTTACCGAAATAGAGTGCAAGAGAAAAACACAAGCCTCCAACAGATGTGCAAAGAAAGAGTCTTTACTGTTTACCCACCTGATTAAGAGAGAAGCCGGTGGTGAGGGACAGGAAAGAGGATGAATGTGACACGAGCTCTGAGGGCTTCTCCAATAGGGATTTCTTCACAGTCCCCCCCAAAAAAAAGAGTAGTTAAATTATGCTTTCCATTATCTTAATCTTCAGATTCTATACAGCCAAAGTAAAAGTCCATACATGTAGCAGAATTTTACTTGTCATCATATACAACACAAGGCTGAGAAGATGTGAATTCAAATGTGTTAACACCCTGACACCAACACAGTGCCAGCTTCACAGGTGATTCACAGAGAACTGCCTTCATCAGTTTCTCTAATCTAGCACTGAAAGGGATAGAGACCTAGGAAAGTGGCAGTTCTGAGTGTTTTTTAGATACAGACATCAGGAATCCCTTATCCAGTCACAAGGCTCTCCAAATAAGATGCTGAACTGACAGGTTCCTGTTTTATCCCCAGATTTTCAATACACTGATAAATGTTATTTATCAAAATGCTGAGTCTCTAATACTCACTGTCATTGAAAACTTGGCCAACAAAACATTCATTAAACACCTAGTACATGCAAAGTGCTTTCACATACATTTATCATTAACAATGATACAGACAGGATTACAGTTGTTTTTCTTTCTGAGCTATTTTAAAACATGAAAAAAAAAAATACCCTGAAAACCTGACACAAACATCCTACCCTGTTCCCTTGCCCCCTGTTCCACCATCAGCTTTGTCTCCAAAGGAAGAGGCAACAGTGACAGGAGCTAAGGGATTAGGAAACAAGTGGACAGAGGGGCATGGCCCCACATGCTGGCCCAGCAGAAGAACAACAAGGAAAGCAACATGGAGTAGCAACAGTAGAGCAGCCAGGCTTCCCCAATCCTTGGCACTCCATCACAGCACTCCTATGCTAAGTCTGTCCTAGGGGACCTTTTAATTGCACTAACTTGGGGAGAGGGGGGAAGTAGGAGGTCTCTATTGCTACTCAACCAGGCAAATTCTCAAAAGAGCTCCAATGTCAGAGACAGCAGCTACTATCAGCCATTAAGCTTTCATTTCTCCTAGTTAACATCAAAGCATTTTGATCTTATGAATGTTTTCTTGCCTTGTAATTATGAGAAGAAAATAACAAGAAAGTAAAACTCTGAATTATTTTATGTTTTATTGAGATGGGGGAAGGGAGGGGAAAGCCCTCACAACATGCAGCTTTCCAACATCTTTTCTGTCCTCCCCACCTGAGCAAAATGGAATGTAGATATTGATGAGAATCCAGAATGACATTCTTTGAACTAGTCTGAGTTCTAGAAAATTATTTTTAAAAGTCAATTCTAAGGCTTTATGATTTTTTTACTTATCTCTGTATCCACTCTTTTATAGCACCCCTACAACATTTATTAACGGAATCCTCTCCATTGTTGCTCATTATGCTTATGAATCTGGCTCTGAATTCAGATCAGGGCTCTTAATCAACCAAACAGAATAGTCACATACTGTTCAATAATGTCAGTAAAATATCCAGAACTTATTTCTTATTTTCAGTACATGAAAATTTCATATTATTTTTGTATTTTCAATACATGAGAAAAGAAATCTTACTGTTCATAAACAAGATTAAGTGGCACTGAAATTCCTGGGTCCAGATGAAAGTGCCAACTGAAAAGTGAGTGAATTTGGCCAGCATCACATGATGTCTGTGAGCAGCTCTGCAGGGCATATTCTGGGTAACACATGTAACAAAAGCAATGACTCTTAAGATTTGGGGGAACTGTAAAGTAAGACATATTTTCTATGTTCTACTACCATTTTATAAAGAAAGACCCAAAAGGAAGAAATCACCTACTCCAAGTGCTACAAAATCTCAGACAAGAAGCTGGGGTTAGAACAAGAAGAATTATGTCAAATACATACAAAGAGGCTTCGTCCAGGAAGAGAGGCGAGAGGCCCCAGCAGAGCTGGGTAAAGATCAGGAGGGTTAGAGAAAATCAGCTCTTCCTCTTCCTCCAAGGCAGCCAGACTTTTTAACAGGTCCGGAGGAAGCAGAGGGGAGCCCTTGGGGTCCTAGTGACAGAAAGGATCACAGTGAGCTGCAGTAAGGTAGGACAAAAGCACAAAGGAGTAACAGCATGATTAGGGGGATGAAGGGAACTAAGGTGTAGGGGGAAGAAGTAATTGAAAGCCAGACAGTATTATGCAATGAGCACAATAGTCAAACACAAGAGCAAAATGACACAAGGCCAATGGCAGGAAAGATCAAGACAACAGAAAGAAGCAAAAATAGTGACAAACAGAACAGAATATGAAAGATTAATGTGGGCAAAGAGTAAAACAATACAATAGGGCAAAGTGATTAGTATATCTATGCTAACAAACAGAAAAAGCTCTTTTTTAATGGTTACAAACACATACCTATTTCTCATGAGTAAACAGGGCAAGGAAGGGCAACTCCACTATCAAAGATAACTAGCTGACTTTGTTCCTCCCAGAAAGCAATTTGTTTAAATACTCAGTAAACCTATTTTTAAACTTAGATGATTCAGCCCAACTGAGAAGAGCTTTTTGTCTCAGAATTCTCTAACATGCTGTGTTAGAGATTTCTGCACAGGATTTCTCTGCTAGACCTTCACAGTTCAAAATCAGAACAGAATTCTTCAGCTCTCCAATCAAACATACTGTGCAACTGTGAAGAGGAGGCCAAGTGCCATGCAGATTACTCAGCAGCATTATGTCGCATAATCAATCAGAGTGACCTTTAGAACATCTACTTGAGATATTCAAAAGCTATTCCGCCTCAGACCTATGTTTTTCCAAAATTGCCTGGTGACAGCAAAGGACACAAACCTCAAATGGCATCCTGGGCACAGGATCCTGCTCTGGACGGAAGACTCCTGGTGACCGTTTGCCCCTGCGGTCCATATTTGCTTGCTGTGCCATGACAGCTCTGTTATCAGCCATGCTGTAGGAAGAATCCCAATAAAATTCTGGGACCTTGACTTCTGAGGGATTATGGTTATATGGCTCCATGGGAAAAGGCTTCATTTTTTTCTCTAGAGGCTGCTGCTGCTGCATTACAGGAGGTTGCAACGACGGCTCAAACAGTTTTATGGGGTCTTGGGTCTGAAGGTAGTAGGGCTGTTGTTTCACAGGCATGATTTTCCCTAATGGGCCTTGAACCTGAGGGGGATTCCACAGTTGTTTGGAGGCATCTGCCTGTTGATACTAGAAAGATATGGCGGTCATTAAGATGAGAATAAAATACAAAGTTACTGAACTCAATACTCAAGAATCACAGAATCAACTGGAGAGAACCAGCAAAACTCTAGGCAATGTGGCAGGCAGGCAGACAGACAGACTGTGTTTTGTTTCCCCTCTTGCTTTCAGTGCTTTGGGGGAGGATGCTTCAGACCAGTGTCCTACCTTTCATAGCATTTTCTCAAAATTATGTTCCAGTAGAAGGGAATTATTTACAGAAAACCTTTTTCTGTAAAGCTGACAAACAGTAATAGTCAATGATGATAAAGACCTATTGTCTTTTACAAAAGAAGGAAAACAGCTGAATTTTCCTAAACAGCAAACAGTATATTTCTATATTCCCATGATCATCACCAGTCTAAGCAAGAGGTATCTGAAAATTAAACTAGTATTTTCAACTGACCAAAGAGAGTAATTTCAGCTTTCCCCTCATTTCAGTTAGGATACTACACACAATTAACTTACCTGCTGGAATCCAGAGTGGTGAGGAGGGCTTTTCCCCAAAGCTGGCACAGCTTTTGTAGGGGATTGTTGTTGCTGAGCTAGAGCTTGAACCTGCAACTGGCTTGTAGACTGTGCTGTTGGCTGAGCTGGTAAAGCTGAGAGGGGTTGCTGGGAAGGTGGCTGTGGTTGTTGAGGTCCCTGGTTCATTGGCCCTGGTCCAGAGGGCCGTTGCTGGCTGTAAGGAATGTGGGACTGTTTCCCAGCTTGCACCTGGTTTCCTGCTGGAGAGTGAGCTGTAGGCTGAAGATAGGTTGCTGGGACAGAAACACCAGCTGGGAAGGTGTAACCTGAGCCCATTGAAAATGCCACAGGAGGGGGGATAACGTATGTCGGGGGCGGGAACCCTTCAAAATAAAAGAAGACAGCTTTAGTTCTAAAGGAACTATTAAAAGAAAAGCAAAAAAAAATGTTATTTGGAGGTGAGTTAGGGAAAAGGTCTTCTGACAAATTATAAATGGCAGGGGTTAGCCACGAACAAAGATTTTTTTTTTTTTAAAGATTTATTTATTTATACATACAAGAGCTGGGGTACAGGCCAGAGTCCAGGGCGGTGAGAGGATTCACCAGAGACAGAGCGGGGAGCAGAACAGGCAGGCAGACTGAAACACACTGCTAAGGGGAGCAGTGGACGAGGCAGGAGAGATCTGCTATGCTATGTGGGTCCCCTGACTGGCTGGCAGCAGGAATCGAACTCGTGATGCAGTGGCTGTGGTTTGCTTCAAAGTGCGTTGCTTAACCCACTGCACCACCAGGGAGGCCCCATGAACAAAGATTGATCAAGTGTCAATCTTTAACTTGATTTCAGTAGAGAATATTGGTTGTTACTTCTTTCTACTGAAGTAAATGGAATATTCTAAAAGTGCTTTCTGAAATGCCATGATTAGAGATAGGAATTCCTTCATGATAACAGTCATAAACTTGTTATGCAGATCACAGAGAAATGGCTCAAAAGTAAGTTCATAAGCATTAGGGAAAAGAGAAATTCCTTACACCTTTCAACATTATGGTTTAGTACAGTATACTTTATAGTACATAAATTACTCAACGAGTGACCAAGCATACAAACAAACACACACATACACACACACACATTTTTGGTTTTTTTTACCTGGCCGGCTGGGAAGAGGAGGGAAGGCTCCAGGGTGATGAATGGGGATGAACTGGGAGTTACTTGCTTGACTCGGGGTTTGAGTTACGGGTGTTTTCCTGGCTTCAGAGACAGGAGTCTTTCTTAGTTCTGTCTGGGATTTGACCTATGACCAATAGAAACAAAAACATGTGAGTATTTGAAACTTAAGTGTTGCCACAAAGAAGCACGTACCCTTAAGAATGCATTTAAAACCTCATTATATGAAAAAAGGTGTATGGTGGAAATATTTAAGTTAAAAATTGGGAAGATCAAATTATGTAGTTGTCAATAAAGAATATAAAGGCTTAGGGGCCTCACTGGTGGCGCAATGGGTTAAGCAACACACTGTGAAGCAAACTGCAGCCACTTGCAGCATGAGTTTGGTCCCTGCCGCCTGCCAGGGAGGGGACTCACATGGTGTAGCAGACCTCTCCTGCCTCACCCGTTGCTGCCCTCGGCAGTGTGTTTCAGTGGATCTGCCTGTTCTGCTCCCCACTCTGTCTCTGGTGAATCTTCTCACCCCCCACACCTCTGGCCTGTATCCCAGTGCTTGTATGCATAAATAATAAATAAATCTTTTTTAAAAAAGAATATAAAGGCTTAGCTTTATAAATGTAATTACTTTGCTCTCACAAAATAAAAATACTAAATATGGCAGGACCTGAAAGTTCAATTGTTTTACAAATGAGACATCCAATGGCAACAAGTTAAAAACTTGCCTATGATCTCAAGTTGCCTGTTATGAGCTTCAGAGCCCTTATTCTAATTCATGAAATAACATAAGAGTTATGAATAATGACCCACAGGTAAGATATTTTGGTATTTAACTTATTTTACTCGGGCAGCCTGAAAATGTAGATTTAAGTCACCCTTCACTCTGCAAACCAAACAATCCTTCAGAATAAATAAGGATACTTTTCAGCAATAAGGAACAAGGCCCGAGATCTTACACATGGAGCCCGAGAGACGTAGATGCCATATGCACTGCTCAAAGGAGTAGAGTAGGGGAAAATAAGTAGCATTAATAGAAAACATAGGCTGAGGTAGAGGGTAGCTTTCTTTAATCAGTTATAGGCAGATTTAAAAGGAATGAGAGAACAGAAGGGAGATTTTATTCTCAGTCTGAACCTTGCTAGGCGGCAGTTACAGAAAACGGAGGCAGAACATGCAGGAAATGCTGAACTCTGGCCCTAATGCACTGGTCCTCTGGCTGTGTACTTTACCTGGTTTCTTCCTTGCTCTTACCTAGCATATCTGTCTCTCTCTCTACCTTTTTAAAATTTTTGCAAGTTTCTCTTGTTTCTTTCTCTAGTCTTAAAACTATTATGTTTTTATTTCTACCTTTCCCCAAAAAAAATTTGTAAGGGAAATACACTAAAGGTACTGTATATCTGTAAGCAGTCCTCCCTAAATAATGTAAGCTTTTTTATGCCTACTGCAAACAAACAAATATGCCAAATGGGTTATCAAATGGCTACTTCAGTATTTATTCAAACATTGATGCTATTAATGTAATGGGAGATTTCTGATAATATGAAATCATCTGTATCTATTTAGAAAGGTACCCAAAAAACCCAAGTCACAAAAAAAATGTGAGGTATTTATTAATCTTTTCCCAGCAAGACTGGGGTTCTTGCTTTACAAATTTCTATGAGCCAGGAAAATGTATTTTATTTTCTATAATGAATTTGGAAAATGTATTTTATTTTGTATATTGAATCTGAAAAAATAAAGAAAGAGACCATGTAAGTTTTTGGGAGATGTCTTGGATACAGTCTATGTATTCTTGGAAAATGTATTTTATTTTGTATAGTGAACCTGAAAAAAAAAAAAAACAAAACTGTGTAAACTTTAATATTCTCTTAATTCTATTGGAGCTATAAACTTTCCTTGATAGCATTAACAGAGGGCAATTATACCATCCAAAGAAAATGTAATTCTTTGTGGAATTGATGGCTTTGTTACTGGCCATTTCAAACCATTTAAGCTGGATAGCACTGTCAAAAAAGTCGAATCAGGTGAGGATTCTTTTCGTTCATATTTCAATTTCTAAATGTTGGTGAAGTAACCATCTATCAAAGCTCTTTACACATGATCTTACTATGCAGCATTAAATAATGCATTAACTTCTGGGTAGCCGATTCTCAAGGCTTTAAGAACAAAATGAAAAATCTTGCCTTTTGTGTGAGCCTTCCTCTACCTGCTTTGTAGTTCAAATACAGCTTACCTGCACTGCCACATTCTGCTTTCCTGTTTCCTGTAACTTTTCTAAGGTGCATTTCTTGTTTTCAGTTTTCCTCTTGTTGTTGTCCTTCTTTCCATCATTCTTAGTTACAGTTATTCCTTTGCTATAGTCCCTTCTCACCTCTTTGGGAGGAAAACTTCTTCCTTGGTCTCTGTTCACTTCTCGTGGCTTAATGTTCTCTTTGAAGGTGACCATTGGTTTGTCTCCCGTGTCACAGTTGTTGCTTATACTTCGGCCCGTAGACAGCACTGATTTCAGTCCCGGGTTTCCATCTGCACTCAGTGACTCCACTGTGGATGTTTCTTGCAAAATGAGGGTCTCTTTGGTTTCACTGGGGTCTTCCAGGATTAACTCTGGAATTTCTGTGATAAACAACAATTTCCCTACCTCATTTTCACACTGAATCAGCCTAAAAAAAAATAAATCCATATATAAAAAACATAAATCTAAAACACAATTAACAACTGAACTGTGTGTGGATCCAACAGTCAATAAATACATTCCCGACCCTAAAAATTATGAAAATAGCAGGATACAGCAATGTGGATTCAGGTACACCAAAGCATTTATACGAAACTCAGGTTAAAAAAAAAAAAAGTTTATTCAAACATGCAGCCACACTGTTAAGTGCTCACAGAACAGTTACTGACTTTGGAAAAGTTATAACCAACTGTGGAGATTCTAAGGACAACAAACCTAGGGAAAAGGTAAAATTAGAAAAGGAATTCAAATCTTTCTAACTCTAAAACCTGTGCACTTCCCCACACCAACTTCCATATCTGCTTTGTATTTAAATAGCCACTAGCACCATCCCAGTCTGTCAATACAAATCACTGCCACTGTTAACATACAATTTTGTTAGATTTACATAGAAGTTTATCAACTAGGGTAGACTCTCACTGTAAAAAAGGCAAAGCCAATCCTGCACAATAGGCAGTGTAAAGGGGGAAACCCGAGGTTAAACAGAATATTCCTAGGATCATTAGAGTCATAACCCAAGCTGTGCTATGAACATTTTGAGTTAAGAGTTTATAATCAATAGCATTATGCCAAAGTCTAAAAAATGTAGTGTGTTTGTGCCTCCATTAAGGAGAAGGTTAAAAGGAAAAGGTCAGAAGTCCATGGACATACCTTGGCTGATTATCAGCAATCCACTTTCCTATAGAGATTAAGCGCTGCTGTCGTATTTGCCGTTGCTGACCCTCCTTGTCTCCAGTGATGCCCTGGTGGCCTTTGGAAAAATCCAGGTTCCTAAAATTGATGTAGGTAAGTTACACAAAAGATGTTTTCCAGGCAACCAAGCTCACCATATTAACTGAAATGACTTTATATTTTTCCACACAGGTTAGCTACTTGATGTATTAACAGCATATATCTGAATTTATATTTCCCCCAAATTTTAAATACAATGAAACAAATCAGAAATGGCAATATGCAATTTCATTATGTTAATGTGACATTTGTATTTATATTTCACTTTCTAATTGAGGAGCTTAAGTAACCTTTTATAAGGAATCATTCTTAAGGTATAATTATTTTATTTGTAAGAAAAAAGTTTCTATTAACACTTATCTTGCATTCTATGTAACTTGCTGAAAATGATCATCACACTGCTAATGGCCTTTGAGATGCTATACTAATAAGCAGTGTTAATCTATTCATTTTAAGATATTCCAATCTAAATCAAAAAATGTATAAAGTATATAGAGCAAAAAATTAAATCTGATATAATAAAAACTATGCAAATAGTAAAATACCATAGTAAAAGGAGTATTAGCGCCTCTGAAAAATTTCACAAAGGATATGATAACTGAGCTAGACTTTAACAGGTAGAGGTTAAGTGCTAATAAGGAAAGGAAAAGGGAATATTTAGGTATAACATGAATTTCTTTTGATGAATAAAAATACAGAGATATGCAAGAACAGGACACAGTGAGTGTATAATGAAAGTATTCAGAGAAGGGCAGAAGTGGTAGAAAATTGACTGAAAAAACTAAGCCCTAGATAGTGATAGGTCTTGGACATCAAGATAAAAGATATGGAAACAAGTGGAAGCAAGTAAACCAAAGTTTTTACACTAGTAATGGGACATCATAAAGTTTATACTTTAAAAATATCATTGTGGTGAGAGGCAGAAATTGACTATAGAAGGAAAGAGACTGAATATGGAGGTTTATTATGAAGATTTTTTAATACTTCAGATAAACAGTAATAAAAGCCTGACCATGTGGAAGTAAATGAGGCGAGCTGGATCTAGGAAGATGTTGGACACAGAAGAAAAAAGATGAATGGAAATAAAGATTTTTCATATTTTTTTGTTTGTTCATAAAGGTGAATAATGGCACACAGATAAGTATTTGGAGGATCATTTTTTGCTAACCAAACAGAAAAATATAAGCTCATTCTTGTCATGTTAAGGGAGATAAGATGATTAGCAATATGGGTCCAAGCTTCACGAGAAGTCAGACTTGAAAAATATGAACTTCTATCCAATAGATAAAAACTTAAGACAAAAGGAGGAATTTGATCAAAAGGAAAATGTAAAAAGTGGGAAGGGCAAGAGAAGAACTCTGAAAAAGTATAAAGTCCAGAAAAAAGTGAATGAAAGACACTGAGGTAAGAGTAGGAAGAGAGCAGTTGTCACAGAACTAAAAAAAAAGAGTTCAGGAAGCAAAAGGATAAACAGACTCAATGCTAAAGAAAATTAGATAGGAGGAAAACTATGACGAAGTTAATAGAACTGGTAACCAGGAGAGCACTGAGTTTAAGCTGCAGCAGGCTGAGAAGTGGCTGGGAGTGAAACAGTCTGTAAGGTTATATCCCACACTAGTCTTTCAAGAAGTGTGATAATGAAGATAAGGATAGGGCAGCTTTAAAGAAAGATGGAGCTGTGAATTTTACTTTTTAAGAACAGTAGCACATACTGGAAAGTTACGAGGCTAACAGAACTAATAAAAGGTACTGGAAATAAATACAAAGAGTTTAAAAAAGTCTTTGGAGCAAGATTCTTGGGGAAATAAAAAAAGGGATGAGATCAAGGAAAATAGATCAAATGTTAGACTTAAAAGGGAGTTGAAAACATACTCTTCTGAGAGACAGGAAGGAAAAGAGACAAATGATGTTGAGATGAGCAGACTGTTTTTTTATTACTAGTAATAAGAAAACCTGGAAGCAATATCTTTTGTTTTACATTTGTTTCCCAACCTTGAGACTTTCCCTTTAGTTTCTTTTTTATATACACATACGTTTTTTTTTTTTTTTTAAAGGGCAGGTTTGTTAGGAAAATGATTAAGAATAAGAGAGACACCTGCATAGTCACATACGGGTAGAAGAGCTGCCTTTGAAACTCTAATTTCAAGGAAAGTATAGGAAGTAAATTTCAGTAAATAAAAATCACTTGAGAGAAGTAATTTCCCTTACTGTTCCTTTATAATTTTTGATATTACACAAGAATTAAAGGCAGGGCATATACAAATCTATTTCATATCAAAAGACTTACTATTGCTACTAGGAAAAGAAGCAAAACTAGGACAGATCCTAGGTTCTTCTATACCCAAGCCTGATACCAGTTTTAATACTGTACTCACTAGCAATGAAATAAACCTTCAGCTGCCACCCACCTGAAAGAAGGTCTTAAAGCCAGGAATCCTTGTAACTCAAACTCCTCGGGAAGTGGTGTAGCTAGGAGAATGGTAGGAATCAAGACTTGTATTAATAAAAATATAGCTGAACAGAATATTGCTCACCAAAAAACAAAACAAAAAAACAGAGTAACTATACAGAAAGAATCTTTAAAGTTCACAGTTTTGTTCTTCTTTATAGTAATTCTGATAAATGATTTGTGAAGTGCCTGCTATACTGGACCCTAACACTGCACTAATACACACCTAATGCTGAGGAGTATGGTACCTAAGCTTTTCATAAAAATTAGTAATCCCAGTGTGTAGATTATCTCCTGATTACTTAAAATATTGAATACAACACTGACATCATCTGGGAACTTGTAAGAAATGCAGAATCTTGGGCATAATCCCCAAATCTACTGAATCATAAATTACAATAAGATCCTAGGTGATTCTTTTGCAAAAAACATTTTGTGGAGCACTGATGCAATGAAAGATCAATAATCAGGAAGGAGTCAACTACAGGTTATTCAGTGCAGGATTATTTATTGTGGGGAAAATTTTTAAGTAAATGGATCATGATTAAATAAATCACTTAAATAGATATTCTGCATATCTACAGAATATTATGCAGCAGTAAAGATCACATCTCAAAATGTTTAAATAAAAAAGAAAATGCTAATAACATATTAAACTTAAAAAGTGGGTAAAAAGCAGTGCATAAGAAAAAGAACAAAAAAATACACTATCATGTGAATAACACAAACTATCCCTGTATAAGAGAACTGTGTGTTCTTTATGTTTGTATGCATAAATGGTGTATAAATAGTAGGCATTACTTTATTTTTTAAAAGACTTATTAATTTGTGCATATAAGAACTGAGGTACAGGCTAGTAATGTGTGTGGAGGGGGGGGTGTAAGAGAATTCACCAGAGACAGAGTAGGGCAGACTGACTAAAATACACTACTAAGGGGAGTGAGTAACAGGCAAGGCAGGAGAGGTCTGCTGCGCCATGTGGGTTACCTCCCTTGCCACAGATAGAACTTGTGCCACAATGGCTACAGATGCTTCATAGTGCAGTGTTTAACCCCTTGCGCTACCAGGGAGTCCCCAACAGGTATTACTTTAATAAAGTAATGTTGTTCACAATATTCCATTAAAAAACTTTGTAGGAATGAGTAGGAAGGGAAGAACAGGGAAAGAATGTGAAGGTACTGCACTCTCTGGACACTTAATTCAAAGATAGTAAAACAGGGGAATCTACTGAAAAAAACTGGAAGAACATTACTGCTATTTCCCCCCACTTAATGTAGAATTCAAAAATCACTTGAGACACTGAATTTAAAGTCAAACATTTAACAACAGATACCTTTTCTTCTCTGTCCTTAAGTTCACTATTAATGATGGGGAACAATGCCAACTATAGAAGGTTATGGTAGACCTTACCATTAATAATTGATAGATCCTCTTCATGGGGATGGAAACTATTTAGAAGAGAAATCAACCAGGGCCAAATGCTATAAAATTAGAGAAATAGTTCATATTATTTTTAATATACATATTATTTATAGAACACTGAAAAAACATCAGAAGGTTATATATAGGCCTTAAACTCTGTACATATTTTCCTTTGTTTCAGCACTACAAGGCTGTGTAATTTCTTAAACCTCTTGTCAGAGATATCTGGCTGGAAGATTACCAGAAAAGTCAAATTTCCATGATAGAGTTATACTACAAAAAGTCATTTCCCAGGTTCCTAAATCAACAACTAGTAAAAATAACTTCTTAATTTTAAACATCAAAAATTGATATTTACCAAGAAAACTTTAACTAGGGAAGCAACATACTATGTTTTTTATAGAGCTTTCCCATACGTTATTAGACATGGAAACTGTTGCAAGGTCTTAATCTGTGACGGGGCAAGGCTATACTATAGTCAAATCACATTTTCAGTTCAAAGTCATGAACAATGTCTCCTTCTGTCTGATGTAAGAAAGTCCACACATTGTCATGAGACCCTTGCTTCTAAATAGTTTATTTCTGCATAAGTGTAACAAAATATTAAAAAGCATTTTAATACTGAATTAAAAATACATATTTAAATATTTAAACATAAGTAGGATGAAACATTGGTTAATTTAAGCACAAAAAATTGAAACATTTATTTTCCACTAATAGGAATTGCGTTGTCACTAAAATACTCTGTTCCTAAGTGAAGTATATTAAACTCTTTACATTATAGATTTTAAAATATCACATTAGATATTAGTTATTAATAACTGGTATATTTCAAATATTAAATAAATCTATAAATATGATCTATGTATGACCGGGCAAGGTTTTATTAAAGGGGGACATATGCAACTGGCTTGATTGTCTATATGATGGAGGAGTGTGGCAATGCTGCTAACTTTAAATAATTGGCTTTGGCCTGGGAATGATTATTTTGATTTTCTTATAGTTGATTAATCTATCTAAGCAAGTGCCACATAAGGTAATATTAAACTTTTCTTATGTAACATTCAATGCTGGTGAAAAGAGTAGTTTAAAAAAAAGGTGATGCTAAGGGGATTCCCTTTACAAAACACTTGATGTAAATAATCCTATCATGGAAAAAGCATGGAAGCTGACAACTATTTCATCTCCTCCAGTTTTAGAGAAACACTCCATGTTAGTGTTTAAAATGAATAGTAACATAATTTAAAATTAGATGAACTCCCCCAAGGGTGTAATTCTAAATATCCTAATAAACATAACAGGAGGAAGAGTAAATGTAGGGAAGGAAAACTGTAAATATAACTATTTCTTCTGGCTGAATATCTTCTGCCATGATACAAAATGGGAACAGAACACAATGAGATAAAAGGGTCACTGCACAGGAACACAAAATATACAAATCAAAAATATCAATTCCATTCCATAAATTTTAAGATTCTATAAAGCAAATGTAAAACACAGATTTCTTTCATCATGTTACTGGTGTTTTACTGAACCAAACACAAGTATGAGTTCTAATGTACACGAGGAAAGGAAAACTGCATGGCGTCCAGGTTAAGAAATGCCCATTTTTTACAAGGAAGCAATGTCTAAAACTATGTATTACTTACTATTAATGCCAAAACTGACATGAAAAGGAGGCAATGCAGCATGCTATGCTATGCTGCTAAACTCTATTCATGACAACGTCAAAAATAAAGAAGCTTATGATAAGGTTTAAGAGGAAAAAAGGAAAGTAAATTATGAAACAGAGGAAGCATAGGACCGTAAGTGTGGCTAGGCCATTTTGTAGGTTGTGACCTTGGTCAATGTATAGGTGCTAGGTTACACAGCAGAAATCGCAGAGATTTTTTATAGCCACCATCATAATATACACAATTCCCATGGGGTGTTACTGCAAGGCAGCATCAAATAGCTTATGTATATGCTATTTGGAATGGAAGAACTAAAAATCTCTTCAACTCCTAAACAGAAAAATTGGGTCATACTGTAATGAGTAAGAAACAAACTAATTTTATTTCTATTTCAGTTTGAAATGTGAAAAATGTCTTTCCTGCAGGATGGCAACCAAGACTATGGGGAATATATAGGGAGTGAGAAATCCTTAAGATTGTGCCTCACATGAAGAATTCAATCTAATAAATGAAAACATACAAAGAGGTCTTCTTTACAATTTCCAGAGTAGGTGGAAAACACAAAGTATTCCATTGTTCAAATGTTGAGTTCCTACATATCTATGAATATCAAACAAAGGACAGAAAAGCTAATGAAATTCAACACTTACTACTGTCTTTCATCCACCACTGCCTCCTGGAAGACTCTGGGTCTAAGTCTCAGCCAGTCCATGGAGACCTTTACTGCAGGAAGGGGATAGGCATTGTAGGACTCCTCCTGAGACTGGTTCTGGAGAGGACACTTGCACAGGATGCCAAGAAAAGACACTTAAAGAAAAAAATGTATTTAGAAAGCTTAAGATGTTTGAAATTGTGTGCCAGTTCAAATTAAAATAGCATTATAAGTCTTCTGCTGTCACCTACCTAACAACTTCTAAAAAGGCATTTCCCTCCATGTTAAAAATGTTAACACAGATACAGCTGATGAGGGGTGTAAGTGGATAAAAGGATAGCACTTAGGCCTCTTGTCAATTTTAAGAAATACAGGACATATTTTCTGTCACTTTGTTACAATGATGAGAATGGCTAATGTTATAATTTTCAAAGAAGATGGCACAGAAAACAAAAGAAAGGTTTTAATACTCACTGAAGAGGGCCAGCAACTGTGTCCAACACAGCTGCTCATCTTGGCTGTAACTATGCTGTTCTGTCTCATTGCTAAAGTCACGAAGGTGATGAAGTTGAAACAGGTTAATGACAGTAACATGAACTAACTGTTGAGAGTTGAAAGCTTTTTGGAATAGCAGTCTCTGTAAAAAAAGACAGGAATACTAATATATTATCAAGAACAGAAGTCATCTTTGACACAAGAATTACTGGCAATTTGCACTAAAGAGTCACATGGGTAACAGTAGAATTACAGAAGAGAAAACTGCTCTGCTCTTAATATCAGTATTTTAACTGAGTTTTACGTGGTCTGAGATTTCTCCTAGACATCACAGAGCTGTGTTCCACAATTCTTTCTCCCTGAGAAACTACATATATTTTTAATCTGACCAGAGAAAAAAGATCTTGGGGTCCATGAATAAATGTATACACCTAAAACTATCAGAGGTTGTTTTATCAGATACGTATACTAAAATATTAAATTGGGACTGATGACCAGAAGGTAGATGCACATAGTGAAAACCAAAATTTCAAACAAAGAGACTCAAGAAGTACTGAAATTTTTGACTTCCAAAGCTTGACATATAAGTACTCTTTCAAACACTTGATACATTTAAAGAAATTTATGTACAAGGGAAGTAGCAAAGGATATAATTTGAACACAGGGTAAATGATAGAGTAAAGCAATCATTAACATGTGTTATAAATAATTTTACAAATTATTACTGTGACAGTTGCCCTTATCAGGAAAGTACGTGTATCATCTTCACCAACAAATTTCTTTTATTTAATAACTGTGTTAAAAGTGACCTGTTGACTACCACTATAAAGAATTTACCTATATGCTCTCAGTTCTGACATCAACTTACTCACCTTTCTACACCTTAATATCTGAAGTAGCTTTAGATTAATACTATTAGATATTTTTCAAATCCAAGTTTCTAAAAAAGTTGTTAGCTACTACAGATGCTATCTGGACTTCACCATACACTTTGGTCATAGCAACTACTCGTCCTCCTAGGGCAAATTTTTTAAGACAGCCTGATGGTACGAAATAGATAACCTTACTTATAGTTCCTAGGCAGTGAAAAAAGATCTCACTATCTTAGAAATTTAGTGCTGCCTTTGTTCAGTTTATCCTGAGATTTTTTTTTCTATTCACATAAAGAATTAGAAATGTTCATAATTAAATTCTGTAATTCTGACAGCAAAATTCATCCACATTATCAGTGGAGAAAAATAATATTACATTCCACTGTAATTATTCTTTCTGTCCTAAGAGTCCCCTTGCCATCCCCTACCCCACTATATACATTCCCTTTTGCAAATGCATCAAACATTTTTCTTTCTCAAAATGTCCTAAAATTCTTACTTTTCTTCAGAATTCTACTAGAAAATATCTCCTTCACTCTCTACATCCAACCTTCTAGTTAGGTTGACCACTTAACACCAAAGCATAAAGTAGTATAAAATGAGAAATATTAATTTGTAGTTTTCAAAAAACACAGTTTCTCACAGGGATAATACAATCTTTTCTTTGTATTTACAAACCTGGAAGGCAATGGCTATGGAACAAAATCACAGCCCTTCAAGGAATTCTGTAGTATATACAAGGAAGTATTAATGAATGTAGTCTATTACTAGCAAATGATAATGTAAATTCATGAAGGTATAGATTTTGCCTTGTTCTCCCCTATATTCCCAAAGCCTTGATAAGTGCAAGGTGCATATTAAGTACTCAAAAAATACTTAGTGAAGGAATAAATGTGTAATTATTCAGTTATAATCTCATAAAATTCAGACTACTACATTGTAGTAAGTAAAGGCCCTCTCCTGGAAACAAAATCATATCAGAGCTGACATGCTGTCACTAAATAAACTTTCAATAGCAATAAAGGACTGTATCATTAAGAAACAGCATATATTTAACAGATATAAAAAAAAATATTTCTCCTCGATTCCTAGATTCAAGCCCCTAAATCCTTCAATAAACCTCAACTCTGTAAATGTTTATGCCTAGTAGCTGAAGTTTGCTGGCTAAACATACTGAAATTTACACGTGGATAGTGAATTACCTACATATGCTTTAGTAACACTTTCGTATATTTAATTATATTAAAATGTCACTCCAACAACATTCTGGATTTCTGAACTGTTAAAATTTGAAATAGATCTTCTTCATACTCTGGTTAACTTTGGAGGGTTGGGATAATAGTTTAAAGTATATTCTAGTGATTGCCCACATACACCCACCAGAATTTCAGATACAGAAATAAGTATTTGGAGAGAATATTAGTGTTTGAGGTTAAACCAAATGCGAAATTGACTAGATTCTAGACTGGAGTAACTTACATAAAGATGATCTCATTAAGGTAGGTTCCCTCTCCCTCCCCATTTAGGGATATATCTTTCTTAGAACCAGAGCTGGAAGCAATCGCAAGAAGTCATCTGGTCCAATCCCCTGCAACTTAACAGGACTGCACCTAAAACCATCCAAAAGAGATGGCTGTCAATCTGACTTTTAAGTTCTCAAAGAAGAGAATCCTCACAACCCCCTACCAATCATGACTTAAACTTCAAGATGTAATTTTCTCTGACCTCAAGAAATGCAAAGATATGTTATTCTAAATGATTCTTCATATATTTGCATGTGTATAAGGAAACTGTTTAAATTAGTTTGTTCTGGGAAGCAAGGCCTAGGCATTAAAAAGTTAGCTGCTCCTGTCAATAGCTAAATTAAAAAAGGCCACAAGGATAAACAGAGAACAGCAGGGGAATCTAAAGCTTAAGACAAACTATTTCTGTTACAGTTATTTAGTATAATTGCCTCCATGTAAAAATAATTATGTGTAAACATTACTTTATATTGACTATATTTGGCTAATTTATGTCTCAGTTCTATAATTTCTGGAATAGGAGACTTTTATAATACTTATAAAAACTTATAAAAAATTCCCCAGAATACAGATAACCACAAAGTAGTTTTTGAGAGAATTTGGTTTATTATTGAGC
Organism: Galemys pyrenaicus; assembly: GCA_019455555.1. NCBI lineage: Eukaryota > Metazoa > Chordata > Mammalia > Eulipotyphla > Talpidae > Galemys > Galemys pyrenaicus. The sequence continues at coordinate 5,862,585 of JAGFMF010011659.1, read as the reverse complement.
CCAATGACTAAAACAGTGACTGATATGTAACAAATACTTGTTAAAAAAGTGATTTAAATTTAGTTAATATTTTTAAAATATTAACTAAAATTTTTTTATATTTTACATGTTATACTATATTTAAGCTACTAATAAAGTATCATTTTTATAGATAACTAGGACAAAAGTTACTTATTTCTACTTTTATCCAAATTAGTGAAATAGATACTGTTGAATGAAATCCTCATTCCTTCCCTTTAAACTACCAGAAATCATAATGGATCAAAGCACAACTAGAAAATGAGCTGGGGTTTGCTGAATGGAAATACCTATAAAGCAGGTACAGAATACTAAGAATACAGACACCATCAAAAGTGTACTTTCAACACTGAGAAAGGTAGGGACTGAGGAGAGAGGCGGTTTTTCCTCTACTTGCTACTTTTTGTCAAATGGCAGCTTCTTAGTGAAAACAGATCCTGTACTTCTTTACATAGACTGTATTTCAATTTAAATTGAGGAGATGCTGCACACAAAAATTTTGTAAGTTTTAAATTCAATTTTTCACAGTTAATTAACAACATAAAAACTGAGAGGTCACCCAGACACATCCTTATGCACCCTGATTCAGACAAGTGAAAAAAATTCTTTAGTTTATAAATCTAACCTTAAACTGTTCTTCCAATTTTTCTCGAAGAGGGCTCAACTTTTCCAAACTCTTACTCAGGTATACATGACCGTGGAATTTAATAAAGGCCTTGATGAAGTCAGAAACACCCCACTTGGTTTTCACCTCATCCCGGCTGAAAAGAGAAAACCATCCATGAATCTTAAGTGGAAAATGGCTAAAGCCTCTTAAAGGGAGATTTTGCTTTGCAAAAACATGTTATTTGAGTGGTATCTGAGCACATAAGGAAAAGATTTTGCATCTGATTAACTTTTCAATACTCAAATCATTCAGTGTTGAGCATCTGTACTCAACTGGAACAGTCACACTAACCAGTTAAAATTCAGTGACAGTATACAAAACAATTATGGTATATCTATAAATTGAGCAATTAGGCAAATATAAGAGAAACACAGATAACTAGCATTATTTCATATATGCCTGAATTTGAGGAGTCAAGGCTACCAGATTATATAAGTATCTCTTGGAAAAGTCAACCCTACCTTTCCAGTGCTTTAGAAAGTGCTTTTTGTAGGTTAGTGGAGGCAGCTGGGAAAGGGAACTTCACAGCAATACTTCTGCAGTAGTAGAAAATTGTGGTCAGATGGTCTCCTTTGGAAGAAGCTAAGATAGCCAACTGATTGTAAGGCTGACCTAGAGGAGAAAGTTAAGATTCTAAAGTAATCCAAGATGCAGTCTATCAGACAACAAATGAGTAATGGGGTGTATTTCATAAAGTGAATCTCACACTACTTCATTACAAATGGATATAATATAAAAAGCATACTTCAGTGACAGTATATACTATGATGTTTAAGTTAGAGTGTTACATAATAAGGGTGGAACGAACTATAAGTAAGACTTCAGAAAGGGTTAGATAGTAAATATTTTTGGCTTTGTAGGCCAACAAGTCTCTACCATAACTATCTAACTCTGATACAGTGCTGGGAAAGCAGCCACAGGCATGAAATAAACAGTGTGCCCAAAGGCCATCCCTCTGTGAGGGTTTTTCAAGGGGCTCTTTTAGAATCAAAAGAAATATTTTGGCTTAACAAAAATGACATATCACCAAACATCTGCTATAATTTAATTCAAAAATCACTGCTAATTCCGATTTTGGGATCATCAAAAGGCAAAAGCACTATATTTTGGGTACTAAAAGATCATTTTTTCTAGGGGAAAAATGGTGGTATTAAAAAAAGATAATTATTTTTTAAGGAATTAAGGATGCCAGAGCTCTTGAAATAATTTTAGATCATATTAGGGACATCCTACTTATATTGCTTTATTGACAAAACGGCCTCTAAAAATTTTATTTCTGGTTAGATAGAATGCATGCTAAAGGGAAACAACAAAACTCAGGATCGTTTGCTTTCATAAAACTTGAAGATGAGTTTTGAGAGTTACTTTCCATCTTGCTATAATGAATGAAGTATCACATTCAACCAACACGCAAAGACCACTCACCATTGGAGGGGACAAGCTGAGCTGCATGCCTATAGTAGGATTCTGCCTGGCTGGTCTGGTTTCTATATCGAGCTGAGAGGGAAAAAAAAGATAATTCAGTTTAAAAACAAAGAAACAAAATGATTATATGGTAGTATTTCCAAAACAGCTAAGGTTTTGAATTCTAAAAAATTACAAACACATTAAGATCATTAAAGACAGAAAATACTTTAAAACAAATAAACTATAGGATTATGTGTGAAGTGTCCAATTGGCCTCTCCTATGTGGGACACTCAGCATGTAACCAATTTTAAAGCTTACCTAGCCCCCAATTTCAGGTCCTCCAGTTTCATGCATCACCAGCTCTCACTATGGACTATGCTGGTGACCTGGAGCCGGCCCATAAGAAGGGGTGAGTTATATGGCACTTAAAAACAAAACAAAACAAAAAACACTATACAACATATTCTGCAAACTATGTATTTCTTCAATAGCTTGTAAAGTGATTTTGAAAAATGCCTCATACATATTATAATTATAATACGTTGAAAGGAAAAAGCCTAAATACACTATTCACTGAATTACTCTACAGAGTTTAGTGTTTACTTGGATGTGACTCCTCATGGAGGCAATGGTTTATGGCATTAGGAAACTTGAAATCTAACTTTAAGCACTAATGATCTCTATCCCTTATTATTTGAGGACAATTGAAACATAATCCTATAGTTATTGTGTTTTACAATCTTTTTAGGTCATCCATCTTAAAGGAATGAATAAGAATAAGAAAGTTTTATAACATTCTAAGATAAAATATATAAAATGGAAATAACATTCAACTGTAAAAACCTGCGTCCCTATGTTTACTGCAGCACTATTTACAGTAGGCTAGATATGGAAACAACGCAAATGCCCAAAAATAGATGACTGGATCAAGATGTGGTACATATACATAATGGAATATTATTTAGCAATCAAAAAAGATAAACTCATGACATTTGCAACAACATGGATGGAGCCTAGAAGGGATTATGCTCAGTGAAATAAGCCAGAAGAAGAAAAATATCAGATGGTTTCACTTACAGGAGGAAGGTAGGGGAACCATGTAAGTAACCAGGAAAAAAATATTATAGTAAATTAAAAAACAAAATGAATAGGAAACTATTAATCAAAGATATTCTGCAGGGGAGGGGAAGAAAAAGTGATCAAAACCGGGGAGGGAAGGTTTTCTTACACAAGGGAGTATGGTGATGGTGCACGGGTGAATTGGTGGTGAGAACTTTGTGGGGACTACACCTGAGAGGAGAAAGCATACATTGTATGAAAAGGAAGAATTATGTAAAATATATATAAAATTAAATTTTTAAAAAAGGGCAGTAAATACTGAGTATTTAATGTACTGCTAGGAAGGAAAGAATGCAGTCCAGCTTCAGAAGAAAATTTATAAAGCACATAATCTTTAAGGAATATAGACTTCTCATTTAAAAAAATATGAAGATACCACTTTGAAAAACTTAGCTTTGATTTGTTTTATTATTTGTCTACATCTGCATAGTTTTAGTAATGAAAGCCACTTCCTTCAAGATCCTTTGACAATCCTAAAACATTAAGAAATTAATAAGTTGTTTAAATACATGTTACAGTTTTCTCTTCTAATAATCTAAATTTTGTGTGCATGTTCAGTTTTAAGGGAAAAAACCCTTCTATAACTATTCCAGAGAAAAGAAGAAATCCTTCACACTGAAAGCTCACCGATGTCTCCTAGATGGACGAGGCAGTGCTGGCAGATATAGGAACAGGAGCTAGACTGTGGCTTCACTATGGCGCTGGTATGCGTCTGTTTATTGCTGATAATTCCCAATTGGGAAGACTTCACACGGCATGGTAAATCTACATTAAACACTGTACACAGTTCTTGTAATAACTAAAAGGAAACATGAGCAAGATTTAGTAAATCAGAAGTGCTCTAACAGAAAATTTTGTATAAGTTAACATAAACCTTTTATCACATACTGCTGAGTCCTAAGCAAAGACTATATAGCAAAAATATATGGTGCTCTTACATAGGATAACCAGTACAATTCATTACAAATCATATCTTTTCTTAAAAGCTTTAGAGCAATATATGATATGCATCTAAAAGCAATAGCATTTTAAAGCAAGGCATTATCTTGAAAAGGGTATTTAGATACATTTAGCAAGCCAAGAACAGCAAGAAACTCCATGAGATCTCAATCTACTAATTCTCTTAGAAACACACTAAAACTATTCAAGGTTGGTTGGTAAACTGCAAGCCAAAGACTTACCCTTTAGGAATTTCTTGGAGTTTATTTCCTTAAGCCCTACATCATTTCACTTAATTGTATACACAGCAAATCTCATGGTAGTACAGACTTGTAGGAACTTTTGACGTTATCTAGACCACCCATTCTTATTTCACTTCCTCTCTAGTCTTAACAGTAGGAAAGAAATCTTCCTCCTGGTCAGAGCTAACTCCTCTATATGAGCATATAACTGCTTTCTCTTCTGCCTCCTGCCTATCATCCCTCTTACTCTTTTATTTTCAATTATTCATCTTTGCTGTGCCCTATATCAAGTGTCACCCACAGAAAACAAACAAGAATAAAAAAAAAGACCAACAAAGAACACAAAACTAGAACACTCTCTTGACACTAGATTCCCCCTCTAGCAACCTTCTAGTGTCTCTTCCTCTACTACCAAGCTCACTTAAAGGAGTCCACATATGCCAGATGCTTTCTCAATTCCTTAATGCAGCATATCTGGCTTCCACACAACCCTCCCTCTTCTCAAGTCACCACGCACTACCACTATTTTTTCAGTCCTCTGTGAGAACTCTGCTGCATTTAAAACAGCTGATCTGATACTTGGTCACTGAGCTTTTTCTCTCACTGAATCATTCTTTTTCAGTCTTCTCCATTCAAAAGCTTTTGTCTCTCACCTTAGGGAACCTAAGATTTCATTGCTACCACCTTCCCAACCACACCCACCCCACAGTTCTTCACATTCTATCATCATTCATTTACATATTTACCTAAAATACAGTCATTCAAATTTTTGGTTATTTCATCAGACATCATGGGAGGCAACAAAGATACAGAAATGACTAAATATGTAGCCTTAAAGGGCTCACAGAGAAATGAGCAAGTCTGGTACATAGGAAAGGGAGACAGAAGAGAAAAGATGGAGGGGGGGGGGGAGAGGAATGAGGGAGAGATATAAAACATGACAGACAGCTTATGTCATAAATGTTCTACATTTACAATAAATTTCATTCCCAGGTTATTTGCTATCTGTCTCCTTTATCGTTGTGATATTCTAATAGCAATACAGTATATGTAAGTAAAAAGTTTTTCATTTTTTCAGATGAGGATATGAAAGCAACAGAAATATCAAGTGATTTGACTAAAGTTACAGAATTAGAAACACTTTGATTCTATCACCACTCTTAACATAAGCAGAATTCAAACACAAAATAAGACACCCTGAGGACCCACCTCAGAGAATTTGAAATGTCCACACCTTTCTCCTCAGGTAAAAGCCACCTCTATAGTTGAATATAAATGCTATGCACCTTCTCTCACTAAGCATTGGGATTATCTACCTTCTCTTTACTTATGCCTGCATATTTGTATTAGCATGATTTTGCTAATATTAAAAGGCAAAATTTAATGGCAAAAAAGTGAATGCCTAGAATGTTTACATAGGAAATATAAAGGGCAAGAAGTAGAGGAAAAGAATTGAATAAAATGGGAGGAAAAAAACCCCAAAATAAATGACTGTGAAAGGTGGCAGTAAGAAAGATACATGACAGATAAAAAAATTGAGTTCAACAGCTAATGAAAGAACATATTAGACAGCCAGGAAAGGCTGAACATCTAACAAAAAGAAAAAGAGTGTATTCACAAAAAAGAAATCAAATATAGTTGGAACATCAAATATGTCTTATAAATAAAATGTTTGCCTGAATATTGGAATTGTGGTGGAGACATCAGAAAAGCTCTTGGTGGCACAAGGATCCTTAAGAGTTCTAGTTGTTTCAGAAGCAGAAACAAGGTAAAACTAAAGAGTATAAACAAATTGAACAAAACTGTATTGACAATTACTCTGTGAAAGTCATTCCACTATTTCAGTGCTCTTCACCTCTTCATTCTATGCTAAGAATGGAGATCTAATTATGAAAGTATAGAATATCACCTTTTTGTTGAATGCATAAACAAAGATAATGTTTTCTTTTTGGTTCTCATTTTCTTAGAATAAGGACTACTACTCTGTTCTTTAAAAAACAAAACAAAGCAAAACAAACACCTACAGCAGAATATTATCTTTACTTTGGCTCCGATTTGAGGCATCTGCTTTACTTAAATTGCTAACAAAACGAAAGTCAAGAAGTCAAGACTATCTTTACAGAACACAACCAAAAACACTTGAATGATTTTATTATTCACCTGCTTAAAAAATATTTTTACCAATACCATACCCTCTTAGTAAAAATGGGTTTTGCTTCCTTGTAGATTTTCCTTGATGTATCCATGTCCAATTAAACTCTTGGAAATTTGTCAAGATGACAAAGCAACCTGCATTTTAACTATTATAAAACTGATGAGAAGGGGGATGCCTTCCTTCTACCTCTGCCAGGGCCAGGTGCATCAGGTCCCTACTTCCCCTACTTCAGTTATGCTGACAGTTCCAGCTTCTACTACATGAGGGAAGGGAAAGAATCAGAAATGAAAGTGTAGTTTTAAAACTGGACCATGTTTAAGAAACCTAAAAGTAATCAGAATATTATAAAAATCTATCTAAGATGTTAAGATGAAAATTTGAGATTCAACAAAGCACAGTTGAATGTAGTGAGAGGGCAAGGAAGGTTCATTTTTGTTAGTATCCCACTGAATTCAGATAGTAAATTAACATAATCAAACTATACATTAACATATAGTTAAACATATACATAACTTTATAGCATGATTTCCCACCAAGAACACAATTCTCATAATCTTAAAAAATCTTCATAAACATAATTTATGTTTTCATTTTACAAGCATTTTTTAAAAATTGCTTTTTTAAATTTTCATTTTAGAAGCATTTTCTCTTGTAGGACATGGGGTTGATTTCACATTTTAGATTTGCATTACAGTATCAATTTATTCCTTTGTAATTACTGTCACCACTTAAGACTTATCTATAAGAAAAACTATTACAAAAAACCCCAACCTAATAATGCCTGTATTTCAAAAAAATTCTAAATCAAAATTTTAAAGAAAAATTATTTTCTATCAATCAAATATGAGTTATTCACTTAATCATTAATATTACTTTCATTGAAAATACATTAACACTGGCAAGTGTGTATCAAGATGGAAACTTGCAAACACTATTAATGAAATATGAAAATATAGTGATGACCTTTTGGGAAAACAACAATGTATATTAAAATATCATTCATCTATGATATCTTTCACTATCACTAATGAAGAATTAGCACTCAGGAAATAATCCAGTATTAGAGAAAATGTTTTACACATGTCAAACTGTTTAATAATAAAAGAAAAAAACATTTATAAAGTGGCTGGAAGACTTTATGTACACAACTATGTACTAAGATATAAAAACACCAGGAGGATATATATTAAAGTGGTAATTTACTTTAAACTGAGAGGATTAATGAAAAAAATTTTACTTTTGTACAATTTTTTAATTTCTTAAAGTTAGTATACATTGTTTTTATAATGGGGGGGGTCATCAATGTATCCATCTCTTCATATAGGCTGGATACTTACTCCCCTGAAGGTAAAGATCGTCTCGTTTCCCTCCATATCTTCAGTATCTAGTATTATGTCTTACAAGTAGCAGGCTTCAGTTACTTACAGAATGGATTTATCTTTAACATATTCTTTAAGGACCAGTTAGTGGCACACCACAATCCCTTTCTCCAGAAGTATCAACTTCTATTGCTAAAAGCCAGTATTCAATTTGAGGATCAATTTTGAGAATAAGAACCATACTTGAGTTATCTGAATTATGAATTACAATGAATGTTTTAATCTAAGTAACACAAATTCCCTTTGTGAGATGATGGTTATCTAAAATGACATCTTCCAACAGAAAGTCTTCTTTTTCTTTAGTCAAAGAAATGGTAAAAGTAAAACGGAGATCAAACGTAGGCACAGCGTAGAAAGAACTAGCCAAAGATTTTTTCTGGTGCAAGATCTACAAAACTTTGTCATTCTAAGACAAGTATTTATATATGAACAGTTTATCAGTTATGAATGTTGTTACAAATGGATGTCATGGGAGTTTTCTAAAGGTCTCTGCTTTATTCTTTTTACCTTGCCTGATTTGGAAGTTGTATTGGGATATAACTAAGGACAAAGAAAGTCTCTAAGGATGCTGAATAATAGCTTAACCAACCTGAAGCAAAGCTTACTTCATTTCATTGGTAGTTTAACAGCATCTGAAATCAAAATAAATTCTACTGTATATTTAAAGAAACTTTCTTGACATTAAATTTTGACTATTTCTTACCTAGCATAACATAGCTATTTTACTTTCCTAATGATTATACCGACATCCATAAATTCTTGCTCTGACAGCACTTACAAGTGACTACTGCTTTTTTACTAAGGCATTGCTCTCATTATCCTTTTTCTATTAATAGTATTGCCAACCTTTACACCAAAATATCATTTTTTTTAAGAGCAAAGTCTTTAATTTTTAAAGGTCTTATGGTAAACAATCTGGGACATTTGAGATTATAGATGATCAACTCCTGGATGACCCTCTTGGTGGCTACATAAACATTCAACACTAAATTGACATAATTGGTTATACAATGCAGAACTTACCTGAGTATAGAAGCCACTAGCTGCCTCTAGGAACAGAGAAAGGTTTGCCTGAACTTCACTCCGATTCGGGTTTGCGCGATTCTTTGCCTGGCCTTGTAGTGTTGTGATCTGATTCTTAAAGGCATGATTCCAGCTGAAAACAAAATGTAATTCTATTTGGTATAGCAGTGACTCACTGGGCAGACACTGGTCCCCCTGAGAACAAGAAAGAACTGTTTGTTATAACACACTAGACAGTAAACTTGCATTAAAGTTATTCACTTACTTAAATAACTGTATGCTCCCCTTTGAACAAGACTAGACATGCAGTAGAATCCAACCAACCTTAGTAAACACTTACCACATGTTCGAATAATCAGACTGTGGCTTCTGCTATTTTATCTTTTAGAGTTACTAGAGTTAGAGCCTATTTAGGAATCCCAGTATAAATTCAGAACTACAGTGACCAAAGTAAAAAGTGAACTATTAGACCAAAGTAAAAGTAAACTATTAGCAAATTTCCATACATTTTTGTTTAAAAAAAAATCACTTGTATTCTATCTCAAGTGACATGTATGGGAGGGTAGGGAGTAAGTATTTTTGTAAATATTAAAGCTTAGTTTTTCTTTAAGTCTGTTTTCCCTAGCACCCAGTTCTATTTCCATTTTAACAGATTATTTCTCTAGGAGTTAATATTTTCTTTAGAGTTTGAAATATAAACTCATTTTTCGACATTTCAATTTTGGCTATTTAAAAGAGGAAACAATGCCACAATATGGCATGCTAAAATATTTACTAAAATATTATCAAAAAATAGCTTCCACTTATTAAGTTGTAAAGAGAATCATTTTAACTTTAATGTATAGGAAAAAAAATCGCCCCCTAACTTGGAAATTGCAGGTAAAAAAAAACCCCTCCCAAGCAAAAGCAGTATAGAAGGAAGATGTTATTGGCTTGATTAAAGGAAGCTAAACAGATAGGGATTTAAAAACCTACCTGGGAAGTACCTAACTCTGTATCGATGTCTGTTTTCGAGGCTTTAGAGCATGGGGCTTTTAATGATTTTTGAGGGCAATCATACCGTCAGCAATTTTGACATCTTATTTCTGGTGCCAATGTCATAAATATGGGTTTTTATTAGTTGTGATTAAGTTCTATTATTAGATCTCCTAAAACTATAAAGTAACTAAGAAAGGTATAGAAGATAGGAAAAACTCATGTTTACCAAAACTAAAGGGAATGGGCATTGCATTACTTAGTAGAACATTCTTAACTGATTTTAAATTTCATCAGGATACTGTTCTATTTCAATTTATAAGGCAAGGTCTTCCATGAAAGTAATTTATTTACTCACTTGGGAATCTGGTCATCTGCCATTTCACCCCTCATAGAAAGAACAAGTGGAACAGCCTAAATATACAAAATCTTCCTTTAGTCTTATGGTGGGGGAGGGAGAGTCAGGGAAGGGGGGGCGGGGAAGGAATTTGATTTAAAGGAAGAACTTTATCCTTACAGTACAAACGAGTTTTCCTTTGGGAGAAATTTAGAATCATATTCACCAAAGGAAGATTTGTCTAAAACCTGTTTTTGAAATTCTGTCTTTATAATTAAATGTAGGGCTTAATACAACACAGAGACTATAAACACTGTGACAACTGTAGTGCTTGAAATGTATATGTATATATTTGCTTTTTATGCCTTAAAATTAAACTCTAAACGTTTCTGGGCTAAACACCTAAGACTAAACCAATGGTCAAATATTGCTTTAAAAAAAAAATCACAAGCATGAGAATTTCATTTATTTTTGAAATATTTGTGAGATCAGTTAAAAATGAAATTGTTCTTCTCTACTCTAAGTCATGATGAGAATTCTTGATCTTACAGGGACATCCCGAATGATAATACTTACAGATCCTGTTCTACTTTCTTGTCTAAAGCGTACTCCAAATCTGTAACTAGCATTTTCTGGTACAGGTCCTGCAGAGCCTGCCTGGACGTCCAGACCTCAGCTGGACCCAGCTTAGAATCTGAGTAACAAAACAAAAAGCAAAACAGCAAAAAGAAAAATAAACTGATAGTTAAGGTCATGATACCATACCAGTGAATCCTTCCCTCTCCATTCCCCAAAGCAAAAGCCTGCTTTAAGTCCATACCATACACTGTGACAAAAATTTTATACTATTACATTTGAAATAACTTTTACCTTTTGGTAAATGACTAATTCTGATTTAAAATGCTACGCCTTTGAGCTTTGAAATAATATCATGAAATGTAAAAGGCTAAAAAACCAAATGACTTCCTCTTTGGTTTTCATTTGCATTTCTATGCATGCTTTTCATAGGAAGTCATGAACCCCTCTTGAAAAAGGGGCTGCCAAATTGGCCTATTTATTCTTATTACTATATCTCTTTGTCCAAAGCAGCCTTTTCTTTATTTTGAATAGTTTTCACAATTGTCCTTACAGAACCCTCATGTCAGCTCACAGTCCAGCAGCTATTTGGACTTTTTACATATATGTGTCAACTCAATAAAGCCATGATAGTGAGTGTTATTTTACTGATTAGCAGACTGCTTTGCAAGATATTTTTGTGAGTAGTATATATGTGCCATTTAACGTAGATGAAGACTGGTAGCAGACAGTGATTAAACTGCCCAAGAGGCCAAATGAGAGATTGGGTGCAAGATGAAATCAAGGAAGTTAGGCTGTGACTGTATGTAATAACAAATTGGGGCCATACTGCCTGTCAGAGCCCTCCAGGTGCACTAGCCTTTCCAATTACTAGACTCCTGAGTGCAGTAACTGACAGTGAGGTGCTTCAATGGAAGAACTTAATAATGGACTTTCCAATTATATATTTCTAAGTGATGGTTAGTCAGTTGATTGTACTTACTACACTGTTGCACAAAAGCATAATTTTCACTCCTCTTTACATCTGCTAATAGTATCTCTAACTACCATAATCCTACCCTGCAATTAGAATCTTTTGGACAGATGAGTTAATCCTCACAAGAGCTTGCTAGTTACTAAAAATAAGGGCTAGAATCAGCTTCCTGGTTCCTTATTAAGCTTTTAAAGAGTAAATTGATTTATAGGTTTGTTTTACCCTGTTTCAATTCATCAATGGCAAGGAAAGGACAGACTGCAAGAGATCATTAATTCTGATCTATTAGATAGAATTATCACATAAACGAGTATATTTAGTATCTTTGTTAACATTTCTGAGCAGCAGAATGATTCCCCCAAAAACCAAACTTTAAGACTACTTAAGGGTGTTTAATATAAAAGTATAAAGCACAGGTAGTTGACATCGCTCCATGTACAATTTCTGTCACACAATACATATTATGATTATAAGGCCAACACAAGAGCATTGCACAGGAGTTCAGGACCAATACTGATTCTACAGCACAGAAATGATGACAATTCTATTACTGTAATGGGAAGAACTGAAGCACAATACTAAGGAAGCCTAGAAAAAGTGTACAGGTTCCCTCCACTCCCAGTTTTCTTTGAAAAAGATCACAGTAAGTTACTTAGCAATTCTTAGACCATTAGTCTATAATTCTAGAGTTGAGAAAAACATGTCAAAGCAACCTACTTTCTCTTCCTCATTGTAAATCTTAACAGGCATGGTTTCCATAAAGCTTGTAGCTTTTTTTTATGGATTACACTGTAGAACTACATACCTCAAAAATTAGAATGAGAGCCATTATCACATATCTCTTTCCATCTAGGACAGCACATGCTGTTACAGAAAGCATACTCATCACTACATAGTTACTGCCATATAGTTCCTAATTTTTGGTTCAATCATGTCCTTTTATTCATTAAATCCAGGTATTCTTTTACTGATAAAATATAAAAATTAAATTATAGAAAATTCTTTACAGGTCATCTAAATAAGAATTTAAAGTATAAAAATAATAAACATTTAAAGCAAATAGTTATCATTCATTTTGGCAACTAGGAGAGTGCTACACTCAGTATAGGAAAGTTAACTTTCCCTTAAATTAATGATATAAAGGAAGTTGTAAAAAACAAACCAGTCAGACAATACCTGTCATATCAGCCTTCAGGACTTCTGCCTGCCTAAAAAAGGAGAAAAAAGAATAGCAGTTAGAAACAAACTAAGCCTACCCAACATTAATACACTAAAAATTAACAGTTAAATAAGATCATCTATTAAATTAAGAATGTATACCAGCTTTCTGTAGCACTACAAACAGTGTCCATAACTGAACAACCAGGGTAACACTAGCTACTGGAAAACAGATGCTATTACTTAAAAGCTTACTGAGTCATGACCTCTTTGTATTAGTACAATTTTCTTGCTATTTTCCTCCAAATCTGATGTATTTAAGATACGATTCAATGATACCCATTAAATAAAAGTTTCTCTTAAAACAGTCAGGAAATTATGTTTCTCAATTTTCATTTCACTACCACTTAGAACTATTTCAAATCTTCACTCTCCTCAAGCAGTTGATTTCTGCTCCCTTCCTCAGCTCAAACTTCTTTCAGCAATTGACAGTCCTATACTGCAGGAAAAAATAACCCCGGTTTTATTAAATAGTACATTTGCATGATCCTCATTTTTTTTAATATTCAAGGTATTGCACTTTTACTTAGGTCCAATAAAATTTCACTTAGGTTGCTTTTCCAAGCCTTTTCCTCCTTTAATTATCCCTCTCGTCTTTCAAAAATTCTGAAACTTCCCTCTCTACTGGATCTTTCCTTCTCTTCAATACTTAAATATGCCCATGTCTTTCATAGATTTTATTGTCTCTGTCCCACATTCTCCTTTAGCTGCTGCTTTCTTCTTTCTCTTCCAAATTCTTCTAAGAATTACCTGTCTGTAAATTAACTCATGACCCACCTCATTCCCCATCTCTAATGTTTCATGGCAAATGTCTCATGGCTTTCGAGTAACATAAGGTAGAAACCCAGAAACCACTCATTACAACTTTCCCCCAAATACTCAATAACTATCAACTCCAGAGAATTTTACCTACTAAATAGATCTTGAATATGCTGACTTCCCTTTACCTTCTCTTTAGCCACTCTCATTCAGTTTATGACTATCCCTTGCCTGGGCTGCTGCAAAAACAACAAACTATTTTCTACAATTACTCTTGCCCCCATTTTCATTCTGTTCTCTCAACTGTTGTCAAAAGATCTTTCGAAAAAGAGTAAAACTGGCCTTACCAATTGCCCATATATACACTTCAATGATTTCTTATTGCTCTTCAGGTAGAAAACAAAAATCAACTTCATTAAAGTGTCCTACATAGTTCTCGTCTTTCTACTTCTACCACTATCCCTCATTTCTCCCCTTGATCTGTGCTCTAGTCTCTGGAATTCTATTTTCTCCAATGTGCTCTGCTCTCATCATACTCTTCACACCAAGGGTCTTTGTAAAGAGTACATTTGAGCCCCTTTCCTTAGGAATAACTTAATCCCTTGTCTAGTCAATTATTCCTCCTCCTTTACTCAGAGACATTAAATCCTCAGAAAGCCTTATAGGAACCCTAGGAAGATGCAGGATATTTCTGTTTTATGCTCTCAAAGCACTAGTTATTTTTCTTTATGGTAATTATCAAACTTTAGAAATGCTCACCATCACAACGCCTATGTCTCTAGCACAGCACCTATTTACACAGTGGACACTCAAATATTGTTTAAGTGAAAAAAGAAGAGAGGATAAGTTATTTATATGAAGAGATTTCCATTTTTAAAAGCAAACTTTGACATAGAAGCTAGAGAATATTCAGAAATTCTAATTTCTGTTACAAAAATTCTAATTTCCATTACAGGACTGTTGTTTCACATAGTCAGGTATTTAATACTGATTGCTAATTTTATCAAAACATAAAGTGAATCTTCATTTTCTCAGCTTTTAAAAAGTTACTATTTTTTTAAGGTAAGCCTTCATATATACAGGTGTTGACTTATCACACCTGAAATCTATATAATGTTATAAACCATTATACTTAATTATAAAAAGAAAAAAAAAACTTCAAGACAGGGCGCTACAGCAGGTAACCATAAATCATTTAAGAACTACCAGTTCTTATAACAATGCTAAATAACAACTACACTTAGACATTAAGTGTAATAGCAAATGAAATCTCATTATCCATAAAGCCTAGTTTCACTGTTTGCTTTATGTACTAAAACTTTAGCCATTAGGAAAAAAAAATCTTCAGAAAGTTGTTGGCTTTTAAAACTTGAGATCATACGACTTAATACTGAATATTATACACATCCTATCCTACCAATATCACAACAACTTACTGTCCCACAAAAACTGTACCGGAGTACTAATTTGAGTTTTATACTGAGAAAGTCGGTGCTAATTCCACATCTTTACTGGATTCAATTTTGTCCCTGGACAGCAAAGTTATAAAGGAGATATTTGACTGTGTTTTCACATGTTATCGAAAAATCCATATTCAAGTATACATACATGACATAGTTATGGTCATGTATCTAAAGGTTGTTTTTCCTCATTCAAATACAAAACCTGCTTTGCAAAGATTAACAATGTTGGTATGCTAACATCTGCTTAACAAGGATACCAATTTCCAGTCAAATGAAGATTATATTGAGCATATCATAGAAATGCCTTATAAATAAATCTGTTGGTTTTTTTTTTTTTTTTTTGGTAGACTATCAGTGAGAGGAAACTATAATTCTAACATTCTGAAGCAGGCTTCCATTGATTTAAAAACAATTTTTTACTCTGTATTTGTATATACTATATATAATCTGAGAAAAAGCAGTAAAACTAAAAAGTGCAAGCACTAACAAAAGTGCAGAAATGTCATAAAGGTGATATAACACAAACATTAAAGTCTTTTGAAATTTCAGTTCTGATCCTTCAGTATGACAAGGGAAGAGGTTCACTTGCGTGCAGAACTCTTTCCTAGGTTATCAAATAAACATATGTTAGTGACTAAAATAATCTTGCTAAACTGAACTGATAAAAAGACATCTATATGGAATATACAACAAACCCTGGGAGATAGCATATAAAAAAGGAAAGTGAAACTGAAATATTAAATAATTTGACCACAGTCACATAGTAATTAAATATAATTGAGTACAAACTGTTTTCTGATTCCAAAGTCCAAGTTATTTCTATTTCTTTCATATTAGCTTAAAAAATTCTACGACACAAAAAGTTAACACAGATTTTTCTAGATTCATTTTTATACTTTGTCAATTAAATACTAACATGTAGGTTAACTACCTAAAAGATGTGTTCATAATAGGAAATTAATCATATCTGAGATTTTTATCAGAAAGACCGTAAAAAGCTAATTTCATACTCTGGTGCAGTGACCAGTCTGGGTAAAATTCACTCCTTCAACCTGGACCTACTTTTGTAAATAAAATTTTACTGGAGCACAGTCATGCCCACTCATTCAGGTATAATCTACAAAGGCAGATTTGAGTAGTTGAGACAACACATGGTCCATCAAGTCTAAAATAATTACAATCTGGCCCCTTTACAGGAAAAGTTTGCCTCTCCTGCACTAGAAAATGCTTAATAGAAAAAATAAGAAGCAAAATATCTAAGTCTCCAAACCAAATAGAGTTTACCCATACAAGGGATCATCAATAATGGTTTCCTTAAAGATGCATTTTTATAGTTAATATCATAATCTTGTCACAGAAACTATTAAAAAAGTCTCATATACTTGGGAAAATTAGTAGTTGATCATTTTTTATTTCTGATGGAGTTAATTTTTAAACTGATTAAAATGTAATTAGGTTTATCCATTAACTTATCTTTTTTAATGAACTTTTTTTCTAATTGAAATATAATGCACAGTTATATAGTACAACAAGATTATCAATGTAGCATTACCTAACACATCTATCTCAGTACATGAGCTCATCATTTTTTTCAGTGTACTAAAAACACACATTTAGAAAAGGGAGAGGTTTAAACTAAGAATTATTATCTCACAAGAAGAATCCTGAACCCCCACCCTCACGCACTGAGTTTTCTTTTTTTTTTTAATAGTGTATAAGAAATCAAATCAATAGACATGTAATCTTAGACTGTTTTCATAAAGATTAGCGTAAGTTAGCTGCTTGGCTTTTATTTTACAAAGGGAAAATTACCTCAACTGAACCTAATGAATGTGCTACGACTAATTACAGTTTATAACCAGTTCTTGAATTGAGATAAAAATTTTAAAATGATTTCTCTTGGTAGAGGTATAGCAACATAAGTTCCTTTTTTATTTAAGGTGAAGGAATGATGAAAAAGAATAAACCAAGAATCTAAGAATTAAAATCACCATGCCTTCAGTAGTATAACACTATTAAATAGTTATGAAATACAAAGATTTCAAAATAGTAAATATATCATTTTAATTTCTAATAAGGGAAATAAAGCACTTCTATCAAACAATAAAAAAGAAAGTCAATAGGAAGTTGAATAAAATCTGAAATATTCAATGATAAATATATTGAAAGTTAACAATCTAATCTTGGAGAACATTATCATCAAGATTTATAAATATATTTAATGCATTCTAATGCATTAGGTACTAAAAGACCTAATACTATATCTAGCACTGATACTAACTGACATGTTCTTAGGCCTTTACATAAAGAAATCATTTAATCTACACTGCATACATAGGTGAAGAAACTAAAGGAGACAGAGGTTAAGTAACACATGAGTAAGCAATAGTTTGGTTCCAGAGGTTAACTCCTAATCATCATATTACAGCTCTTCTATATAAGATTATAAGAAAATAAATTGGAATATTTAATAGCCCATAAAAATATAACTTCCAACACTTAAAATATTTTATATTTTTTAATAATGTCCTTATAAAGAAAAAAAGTTACTTTCTTTAATAAATATCTTGAACATACAGAACGCATATGACAATGAAAAATAATACAGGATAATCTCTATTAAGATTTGTTTTAAAAATACAAGATATTGCCAAGTTAGGGGCAGATACAAAGGAAGGCTCCTCTCATCTGGACTCCCTGTGAGCAACATAAAGGAATATAAACCAATATATTTGAAGTTCACAGTTGCTAAGGAGAGTCAGCACCTTTTCTTTTGGGAGACAAGTCAAGGCTCAAGGATTTCTTTTTTAAATTTAAAAGCCATGACAAGTTTTATTTTAAGTTATTTTGTATACTTATTTTCATAGAGTATTAAGGAGTTACTAGAATTAAATTTTTTTAAGATTTATTTTTATTTATTTATGTATATAAATATATACAGGCCAGATGTATATAAATATATGTAGGCCAGATGTGGAATAATAATGTTATTAATCAAATGCTATTAATCAAATGCATACATAATTATTCATGCTAAATAACAAGCCAGACACTAAAAGGTATATGCACACACTCTCTTTCTCTCTTCAAAACATTAATTAGGAAAAAAAGAAAAATCAAATTGCTCTACTATTAAATTTCACATATACTATCTAGGGAAGCTGTTGCTCCTAAAGGGGCTTTCCTCAAGGAAATAAAAATAATACTTTACTTGTTTTCTCTTTAAGGCATTTCAGTTTGTCATGCATTTTTCAAGTCTCCTGATACTCCAGTGTTTTATGTTACAATATTTACTCAACAATCTATATTATTTGATAATGTATATCTAGTTCTAGCAAGGGTCAATTCTAGTCTGACAATCCGGATTCAAGAAACACCTGAAAGTAAAACTGGCAGAAGAAAAAATTAAGCAGAGGAAATGAAATTATTCCACATAGTTAGCTTGGACAACAGGATATATGAGAAAGTGGAAGCAGGCTTTTAGAGATAAGAGTCAAGCAAGATTAGGGTACAATACTGGAGTGATAAGACATCAACAGTGATTAAGACCATGGAGAGTAAATGTAACTGTCCAGAAAAGCAGAAGGGTAGACTTAGCTCCCTGTCCTAATTTCTAAGGGACAGATCAAAGGAAGTCCATGAAGAACAACAACAAAGTATCAGGGCAAGAAGAGTGGTGTATGTTACATAAGACAGAAGAAAAGTATTCAGCAATATCAGTGGCAGAAGAGAAGTATACAAGAACTGGAAAATGTGCTGCATTTGACAAAGTAAGGATCAATGACACTTTATGAAGAGACAAGACAACATCAAATTGCAGGGGGGAACAAACTGTTGAGGAACAAATTAGGGAGATGTTTAAGTCAACTCTTAAGACACGAGGTCAAAAAGAGAAAGAAGGGAGTTATGCGTAAAGAAAAATTGTTTTGCTTTGTTTCCCCAGTAGAGAGATGAACATGCTTGAAAAGAAGCTAGGGGAAAGAAACAGGTAGAAGACACAGGAAATTGAGAACAAAATTGGTAGAATATGAGAATGTGAATACTAAGATAGAAGGCAGGGTTGGCTTTGAAAAAGAGGCAGGATGAAAATGGAGGGAGTTATGGTTAGACAGAAATGTATTAAGAGAATTTTGGATGGATGGTAGCAATGTCAAGAGAAATCACAGCTACACTGCTTTGATTTCATAAAGAGATCAGAAAGATGTCTGAAAGAGGGTGATAAATTGAAGAGAATATTGAATCTTCAGGATAATCACAAAAATGAATAGAAAAGAGAGTATTATAAAGGCAAAGAATGGAGAAAAAGTGATGAGAGCCAGCAGGAAAAAAAGTATGGAAATATATCAAGACATCAACAGATACATGGGTATAGGGCCAAACTGATAATTCAAAAAGGAAATAAAACTAAGTACAAATTAAAACAGATATTTTAACTCTAAACAAAATAACAATTTACATGCTAGCCTGAATGATGGTACTACTAAAGGAATTAAGGTAAAGCAGAAGACACAAAGTCGAAAGATATTTTCAATACAACATGGTAAACACAAACACAGAGACTGGTTCACAAAGCACACCTAGAGAAAGAAAAGAGCCAGTGGGAGTGAAGGGAGAAGATAAGAGTTCAGGACAGTATCCCTAATACCTAGAGTAATGCCTGGTATCTGGTAGTAAGTAGTTCACTAAAATTTTGCTGAATTAATGAAAGGCAAAATATGCATCAACAGGAAGCACTTTTATGTCATAGAAAGATTATACAGAATAAAAAAGACAGGCCTAAGTCTGGGTTTCCTACGTATTAGTAGTGCTACCATGGATCTTCTTTCCAAGAAATCTCAATTTCCTTATCTGTAAAATAAGGATACAAACTGGCTTGCAGAGTTGCTTTTGTATGAGGAATAAAGACAACAGCAAGTTACATAAAAGAACCTAAGTGATAACTCTCAAGAGGGAGTGGTAATCTGGTAGTGACACAAATACTTCAACAACCATCAAGTAACTTTTGCTAATTTGGTTACTGACATAGGATCCTTTTACAAATAGTACATTGGATTGAAGACAACATTCCAAGGCAGAGGTTAAAAAAAAATCCTAGGTCACCTACCAGGACAACATTTTAAGTGACAAAAGAGAAAATTGTGTGACTATAACAATGACCATACCCAATATGCATAGGAAATAAAACTAGAGATAGATACCAAAAAAAAATTTACATAAAAATTCTTATTTTCTGAGTTTGCTTCTTTACAAGCATACATTTTGATTACATTAACATATACCTTATAAAAGGTGGACTTGGAAACACATCAAGCAAATTATAAATTATAAAAATGCCACAATAACAGAACATAGACTTCAAACAACTATTAAAATTAACTAATAGCCTGATACAAGTTTGATCACTTTGTGTTTACCAGGTCATTACGTATTTTCATGTTATTAAATCTTTAATTTTCACAACAAAATAGGCAAATAACAACATTAACCCCATGTAGCTTATGAGGAATGGGTAAAGAGTGGTTAAAAAACTTGCCTAAACTCATTCAACTAGGAAGTCAGAGCTTGAATTACAATTTGCAATCTAGTTTCAGATCTTCTAACATTGTAACAGTAAAGCAAGTCTTTTGGAAGGGACTGGCCTTAATCACTGTCATGGTATCAATTTCTAGGAGTAATTATCACCTCTCACTTAAAGCCGCATCTCTGAGATCAAGCACCTTCACACATTCGTGGATAATAACTGATATAAGTTGCTGATTAGAGAGGGCTCCTCTAGCACACTATCATATACCTATTTATAGGCACACATCGGAGACTGAACTGCATCCAAGTTGACATCAAACCAAAAGCTGATGCACCTAAAACCCAAAACATAAGAATTTTCATTCTAAAAAATAATCTACAAAATGAAATCATATGTCCCTATTCTTATCATAAATATTCAGAAATCTCACATGTAAAAAAAATTTACTTGAATAAACATTAAAAAAATTTTTCCTTGGGCAAGAAATAAATGCTCAAAGTAAATGTTCAAAGTAAACATATGCCAAAGTTCTCACGAACTTATGTTTAAAAAAAAAAAAAAAGCTTAAGTACTCCCCAGAAGTCTCTGTTCTTCTATTAGGAGTCACAGAATAGGAATACTTTAACATACATCTCTAAAAGGAATACAAACATGTAGAAATCCCTTATAATTTTTATCCTACCTAATATTACTTGATTTCAGATGCTCCTCTGATTTCAAGTTTCCGGTCCTCATCTGGGACTTATATGAAACGTTTTCTCCCACAATGACTATCTGCAAGAACATCCAATTTCTCATAAGGTAGAATGGTTTAAGACATTCTAGACAGAGGAGAGGAGGAAAATATGAGTTAACCCACAATAACAGAGAACCCCCCCTTAAAGAAAATTAATTTTTAATAGAAATAATTTACTATCAAATACAAAGGAAAACATCAAGCTTTCTTCCCTTCTGTAGTTTCTTAAAATACACATTTTACAATTGTTTCACATATTTCTAACAGATTCTAACTTTAGATTAAAATGCCATCCTATTCTCTCTTCCTCTCTGAACCTGAGTGATTTCTACATGACAGACAGACACAGTTACCCAGCAGGGTTATGTAGTACCATGGTGAGAGAGCCCTGTAGAACATGGGGGCGGATGGCTGATCCAAACTGGACTGCTTATTGAAGGAAAACATGTAGAATAATTAAAACACAATTATAGGTAGTATGAATGATGCTTAAAATCTAAGATCAGTTGAAAATAGCAGGTTTTTAGGCCATTCACACAATGAACAATGATTTGGTCATTGCTATGCACTAGCTGTAGTGTTAAGAAGTGGTTACACAATGATGAACAAAACAGATACAGTCCTTGCCATGCATTTAAAATCTATTGTAGGAAGGAGTAAGGAAGGAGGTGGCAATAGAAAGTGGTTAAAAGCACGGGCTTGGTATTCAGTGTCTGCATACAATGACATGACAGAAATAAGTCAACTCATAGGAAAACAGCACAATTTCTTAGGGATATTCAACTTAACACAAAGATTTAGCTAAAGTAAGTAATTTTTATTGGTTACTGATAATGGCTTCCAAGTATAATTATTATGTGCCAGATTCCATTCTAAATGTTCTATGCATGTGAACTCAATAGAATGGGAGTGTGATACATCAGCAATTAATGCCTTATATCCAGACTTTCTGGGTTTAACCAAGCTTGACCATTTAGTAGCTGTGTAACCCCCACAAACATTACTTGTCTATGCCCCAGTTTTGCTCAGGAAAAGACAAGATAATAAAAGTACCTACCTCATGAGATGCTTTGAAGATTAAATGAGGTAAAAAAAATAAAGCACTTAGGACCATTCCCTGGTAAGCCCTCAAAAATTATTAGCTATTATTGTTATCACAGTCATCATTATAGATATCATTATCATCCTCATTCTATAAATTATAAAATTGAAGAATCCACATCAATCAATAGAAAACAAAGTTGTTCACAATTTTTAACCAAAAAACGTGAGTCTTAAGAGAAATTTCAAGCATGCAAGACGTCTAGGTGGACTTTGTGTCCATACTTCCAAAGTTACATTCCAGTCTCCTGTGGCTTTAGTTGTACTTTATTGGAAAAGAGTGGAGAAAATACCCCATGAAAAACCTCAAGCTCCTTAGCATAGCATGTAAAGTCCCACGGCTCCCCATTTTACCCTTTATGACCCAATGAAACCAAATTACTTTTTATGTACTTGCTATTTTTTCCCATAGTATCTTTATTCATGCTCTTTCATTGAACCTGGAATCCCATCCTCTGCCCTCCTGGTCTGCCTAACTCTTATTTTAAGGTTAAGCAACTACTGTGGAGTGCACCCTGGCTTAGCCAAGCACTCCAGTGTATCTTAATGCTCACTTCTATTATAGTACTATAATAAAGTTTCAAGTGTTAGAAACTATCTGATTTAATTTTGTCTATCCACTGCCTAAAAGTGTGGGTCAAACCGAAAGCTGCATAAGTAACTTAATAATAACTTGGACTAATTATCTCTCAAAAGGCCAAGATCCTAAAACTTCAAAGTTTCTCAAAACTGACAATAGTTTCAAAAATTTTCCAGGAAAACAATTTGAAAGATTTCTCAGCTGATAACCAGGAATAACACACTTTTCTTTAAGTTGAGAAAATCTACCATTTTACACGATTAGAGAAGCCCATGATCATTCACTTGGCTCTCTAAAATACTTTTTTGCCCTTTATATTGGATCTGTATTAATATTCATATGTACACGAAATATTTTTATAGAAACACAAAATCTGAAGCCAACAGAAGTTCAATAATCAAAAGGTTATTTCTCCTCATTCAATTTTTACATGAAATGAGATATGCCAGAACAATGGTTTTCAACCCTCATGGATCCAATGTCTTGTTTTTATATAAAAAGAAATTCTTTCCAACAACCCCATGTCTTCCAGAAGTAAAATACATAGACATATAAACATACTTATTTAACACATTAAAAATTAATTAAATGCTTTAAAGGTAATAAAGAGAAAAAATAAAGTGACTAATAAAATTAGTATCTTAATATGTAAATGGTCGGGTAAGACCTTTGAAATCACACTGAAGTATTCAAATGTTTGTACATACTTAGTAACAATGACAGGTTAAAAGAATTCTAAACAAAGCTGGGAAAATAAAAGCAAAAAATGAGTAAACACTAGAATTAAAACAGTATTAATGTAAGCATTACTGACCAAACTTATTGGAAATGGGAAAATAAGAAAAAAAAGTGCTGATATAGGAACAACATAACATTTTAAAGCACTGACTTAAAGAAAACAAGAGTGTGATTATATCCTTTGAGAAATGACAGGTAAGAAAAATTTGACTAGAAAAAGAAACAGCAAGCAGATTAGGAAAAAACAAAGTATACCTTCCCAGTTTGGAGCAAAGGGATAACATGGTAGATGTAACAGTTTAATCTGCTAGCCACTTAAAATACTGTCTGATTTATTTCATTTACATGAATAACAAACTTAGATATAATATTTAATCTTTATATCAGTGTATATACATGTTTACATATAAATATTTCTCTATTTCTAAGTGGTCTGAAATTAAAAAAAAAGATATATTTTAATAGGTTCCATCTGAGTGCTATAATTGACTGGCTTAGACCAGCAGGTAGGTGTTGAGATATTCAAGTAAGCTGTGTGGGCCACCCTGGTGGCGCAATGGGTTAAGCAATGCACTATGAAGCCAAGGCAGCCCCTACAGCACAAGTTTGATGCCTGCCATCGGCCACCACCGGCTGGGGAGATGACCCACATGGTGCAGCAGACTCCCCTGCCTCAGCCGAGACTGCTCCCCTCAGCAGTGTGTTTCAGTTAACCTGCCTGTTCTGTTCCCCACTCTGTCTCTGGTGGATCCTCTCACCTCCCACACCTCTGGCCTGTATCTCAGTGACTGTATACATAAATAAATCTTTAAAAAAATTAAAATAAAGTAAGCTGCAATCAGACACTGACCAACAGCATTTGTTAGCTGTTGAATGTTGAGAGAAAAAAAAGAATAAAAGATGACTGTATGGTTTTAAGCCTAAGCAGCTGAATGTGGACATGCCACTTACTGACATTAGAAAGATGATACAAGTAGGTTTACAAGAAAATAGTCCATTTTGGGACAATACCGCTTGGCATATGGTGTTACAAAAGCATTTGTTATCATTTTTTTATCATTTTAAGTTTGATGATTATACATGTAGTGAGTGTAAGTAGCACTTAAAGAGTTTGTAGTTTAAAGGAAAAGGTCTAAACTACAAATAATCAGTTGGGATCACCAGCATCTAGAGGTTAGAGGTGAGAAGGGAATAGTAAACGATAGAACGAGGCCATTTTCATGCTATCCATCTTTCTTTCTTAGATAGTATCTAATATAAAGATCAAACAAATTTTTTAGGCAGAAAACCTGAATGTGGTATTGGTTAAACCAAATGAAGAGTTTCAAGAAAGAGAGCATATACAATAAATGCCACTGATACATGAAGTAAATGTATGAGGCCTGAAAACTACTAGGTTTAGTAATGTGGAATTCACTGAGGATCTTGTTAAGAACAATGTTGGTAAAGTGGGAGCATAAGTGAACAACTAATTTTAATTGGAAATAGAGAAACTGAGATTTAAAAAAGTTTTTAGGTTATCTTTAAGAAAAAGGCAGAATGTGAGGACCAAAGGGTCTTTAAAATACGTAACATGAGAAAGATTCAATGGAGGGGAAAAGGGATGAAAACAGTCTCATGAAGTCCATGGGGACATGGTATTAAGGAAAAAAGAGTTCCTGGGGGCCTCCCTGGTGGTACAACGGATTAAGCAATGCACTATGAAGCAAACCGCAGCCACTGCAGAAGTTCAATCCCTGCCACTGGCCAGGGAAGGTACCCACATGGCACGCAGACCTTTCCTGACTAACCCGCTGCTTCCCTCAGCAGTGTATTTCAGTAGGATCTGCCTGTTCTGCTCCCCACTCTGTTTCTGGTGAATCCTCTCACCCCCACACCTCTGGTCTGCACCCTAGATCTTGTATGCATAAATAAATAAATCTTAAAAAGGAAAAAGAATTCCTGCATGAAAGAACAAAATTTAGGAAGGAAAAACAATAAATAATGTCAGGGTCCTACTTTGATATTTTAATTACATTAACCATTCCTGATTTAAATTCCATAGCAACCTGAGACAGCTACTATTTTCCAATTTTATAAATAAAGGTTCACCAATTTTAGGAAATTGGCCCAAGATCTCACAAATAATAAGTGCTAGGAAAGGGATTCAAATCCAGGAGTATCAGGATTCCAAAGTCTAAACTTTTATTCATTATTTCATGGTGCATGACAGGTCTCAGTTTTCAGTAATTCATATCAAAGTTAAATAGTAATATTTTGTTTATATTTTTATTATTTATAATTTTAATTTTTTATAAAATTTTATAAATTAATTTTTTTGTTTATAATTTATTATTTATCTATCCTATCTCTTTTCCCTTAAACTCTCCTCTAGGAACTGTTCCTAGTTTTAGCCTCTAGCATCAGTTCTTTCTTATGTCTCTTTAATTGTTGTTCTTACTCTCTCCCTCTTCATCATAATGCAACACAAAAATCTTTATTTTTTAGAGACTTGTGATTAACAAGATGGCTATCAGAGAACACAGTTTTACTATATTGTATACATTATACAAGAGAAGCAAGCTCAGAAAGACTTTAATGGCAATGGTAGACTGTTGCCTGGAGTGACTATAAGTCAATACTACCAGTAATTTCTATTATGGCTCAGGGCAGAGTCAAAGTTATTCATTTCAAAAGTTCCTGGATAAATGACAAAAAAGGAAGGGCTAATCTTTGTGGACAAATTTTCATGCTACACAACATTTTAGGCTGCATCTAACATAAAATTAAGATTAAAAAAAATATTTCATGCTCTCATCCTGCTCTTCTATAAGCAAAGACATAACCAAGTTTTTTTGGATTCCTGCATCATTCAAAAACCAGTTTTTAAATTCTTTTTTGCTAAATAAGATATAAAAAAAGTACACCCTCTTTAATTGCTAAATATACAGTAACAACCACAACTATTTGCCACATTAACAAAATCAAGTTAACAGTTTACTTGGGCAATGTTAAACAACTTAAGAGTTCATATCAAATCTCTATCAGTTTAAGAAAATAAATCTAAAAATGAAAATTATAATCCACAGGCCAAAAAAAAAAAAAGAGTCAACAAACCTTGAGCATTTAAACACAAAGGAAAACCATGCAAAGGTATTATAAGCAAATGGCTAAAAAGCAAGGATAAAGAAAAAACCTTGAAAACAAGTGAAAGAAAAAAAGATACGTTATATAGAAAGAAAAAAGATAAAAGATGGGAGGGGGGGGGCGGTTGGTCAAAGTCTGAAATAAGAAAAAAATGCAACCCAGAAGATAATGGAATATTATCTTTAATGTATTTTGGGGGCCGTTCCATCGGTCTGTAATTTTGCAACTATATATTTTAAAACTGAAGATATAGTACATTTTCGGAAACACAAAAGCTGAGGAAACTCATTGTCAGCAAATCAACACTACAAGGACTATTCTTGGGGCTGGAAGATGATAGCAGGAAGAAAGCTGGAGCCACACAAAAACAGGAGAGTGCCAGAAATTATAACTATGTTGGCAAATACAAAATAATTTTTTTCTCCTTGTTTTTAGACTTAAAAACTCATTATTCAACAAAAATAGTAATAATGTATTATGAGGTTTAAGACAGATGTAGAATATATTTGACAATAATAGTACAAACAAAAGGAGAAGGAAATAGCAGTACAGTGGTATAAGATTTTGTTATACATGAAATGCTGTGATATAAAGACGTACATTGCAAACCCTAGAGCAACCAAAGAGAGATACTGACAAATATACCTAGTAAACTAATACATGACATAAAACCAAAACAAACAAACAAAAAACTACCAGAGAAAAGAAAAAACAGATACATATACAATTATTTGGAGACTTCAAAACTTTCTCAGTAAGTGGAAAACTAGTAAAGTTAGACCAGCACTATCAATCAAACAGGTATCACTGGCCATTTATACATTTTATCCAACAGGAAAAATAACAAATTTTCCCCAAGTGCATATGGAACATTCACTGAGACAGACCACATGCTGAAGTACAAGTTTATAGTAATTCAAATGAAATAAAAATCACAAAACTACAATACAAAGAATGCTGGAAAAGTCCTCAAATATTTGGAAATGAAGCGACACATTTCTTTAAAATCGTAAGCAAAGAAGAAATCAAAGAAAATCAGAAAATATTCTTAACTCAATGAAAACAGAAACAATGTGTAGGATGCAACGAAGATAATAAGCAATGCTTATGTTAAAATAGAAAAATTTAAAAGCATTGATCTAAGCATCTTATTTTTAAAAAGTCTACTAAAAACAAACTAAAAGGGCAAAAAAGTAGAAAATGAAGACAAAGGGTTAAAAAAGTCAAAAGGTGATTCTTTCAAAAGATCAACACAATTTCCCCCATACAGCTAGAGTTCCAATCAAAACCATGGCAGTCTGCTGCTGGTTTGGGGACCACACTTTTGAGAACTACTGCTTTAGGGTTACCCATAAAACTTCATTCAGTAGGCTTTTTTTCTGGTCTTCCAACTCTTTTTGATAGGTAAGTTCTTGTTTCCTCTTTCAGTTTCCACTTGCATTATAAAGTAACAGTCATTAAGAATGGAAGTGACCTTTATTATCACCTGGTACCTGTTCCCTAAGGATTTGGCTCTGATACCCTTATACTCGTAAAATTCTCTCCCCACTTGTGAATTACGACATTACTGAAGACAACTAACTAGAAAGTCGATTAAAGTTGACCCCTGAACAACATGGATTTAAACTGTGTGGGTTCATTTATACCTGGATGCTGTTGAAAAGAGATAATGCAAACTAAAGGTATTGCTACTGTTCCATACTATTCCTCCTTATGGTTTTCTAACATTTTCTCTTCTCTAGCTTACCTTATTGTAAGAATGGAGTATACTATTTATACACACACACACACACAAAGAATACAAAGAATATATACAAATAATATATATATGTGTAAAACATACAAATTATGTTGCTATCAACAGTAGCATGCTATCAACCATGCTATTATAAGGCAATTTTGGTCAATAGCCTGCTATTAGTAGTTAAATCTGGGGCAGTCAAAAATTATACTTGATTGTGTAAGGGGTAGGGTTGGTACCCTGACCACTGTGTTGTACAAGGATCAACTCTATTTCCATGTTATCACCGCATTCCAAATGTGTCATCTTAGCAAGGATATCCATTAAATATTCCCTTCAACACTCATATTTTGCTCCCTATTTACATTAAAAGTGCTACCGTATCTCGATGACCAACTTCAATATCATCCATGACTCTCCTCCTTCCTTCCTATCTAAGCAGTTACTAAAGTCCCATTGATTACATCCATAGATGGTTCTCAGTATCTTAATTCAGACTCTCACCAACTCTTACCGGGATTTTGGCAGTCAACTCAAATGGTCTCACAACTTTATTTGCACAGAGTTCTCAAACTTATCATACCAAACATTTCTAAACACATCCATTTCCAGCTCAAAAATATTAAATGAATCTCTATTTACCTATATAAACCCTATAATAGACTGCCATTCAATATTCCCAGATTTACATAAAGACTCCAAGCTTGTCTCCTTATACCTCCCTTCATGATTTATGTTCCAGACACTTCTAGTTTTTCTACAAAAACAAACAAAGCTATAGTAATTTCTCCACCTGGAATATCCATCCCCAACAAAATTCTTTC
Source organism: Galemys pyrenaicus (assembly GCA_019455555.1). Taxonomy (NCBI): domain Eukaryota; kingdom Metazoa; phylum Chordata; class Mammalia; order Eulipotyphla; family Talpidae; genus Galemys; species Galemys pyrenaicus. The sequence continues at coordinate 5,832,964 of JAGFMF010011659.1, read as the reverse complement.
CTAAATGTAGGAAAATGATATATACTTCTTAAAATATTCTCAGATATTTCCGTGACATCCCTAGCCTCTTACAGCACATACTGTTATTTCTTCAATTAATCTCTGAGAGTATAATTCATAATATAATTTCCAAAATTGCCTGGAAGAGTATTTTACCATTTTATCTTCCCCAAGAAATATGCTGAATGTAGTTAAATATTACTTGTGTATATTTTAAAAGTATGTATTAATAAAACCTTCAAGGTAACAAATACAATTTCACACAAAAACTTTTCAACAGAAAAAAATCCTTTGATGGTAATTCATTAGGGTCTATATTACTGACCAAAATTAAGAAATAATCTCAAATAGTTTCTTTTCATACCGCTGTCATTATAATTATAGCATCTCTAATTTTTCACCAGAATTATTTTACTTGTATTTAGAGTTTGCAAAATTTACTGTTGGAAGATAGGCTGACATAAGCAAATTGTTCCAATTAATTCAAACACACATTTTAAAAATCTGTGTCACATTTCAATTGCTTGAAACCACAGATGGCAAAGAAGAGTGGGCATTGCAGCAGGTATAAACCATTCATGAGAAGATCACCTATTTTAACAACATGTGAGAGAAAATACTAAAGACCTTTTTTTTAGAAAGATTTATTTATTTATGCATACAAGAGCTGGGGTACAGGCCAGAGTCGCAAGAGGTGAGAGGATTCACCAGAGACAGATTGGGGGGCAGAACAAGCAGATCGACTGAAACACATTGCTGAGGGGAGCAGTGTACGAGGCAGGAGAGGTCTGCTGCGCCATGTGGGTCCCCTCCCTGGCCAGGATCGAACTTGTGCTGCAGCGGATGCTTCGCAGTGTGGCACTCAACCTGCTGTGCCACCAGGGAGGCCCAAAATAAAGACTTTTAACTCCTGAAACCATGATGACTTACGGAAGAGATAGGGCGGTGAAGGCAAGGGATAAAGAACTCTCTAGAGCAACTATTTTGCTTATAGATACAAACAGTTGTAGGGTAGAATTTGCCATTAACTGCGACAAGTATTTCAGGATTTATGATAGATTAGACATTATCCTAGGAACAGTGATACAGCGGTGAAGAAAGTACACAAGGCTTCTGCTATCGAGTAATATAGGGGCTTGCAGAGGGGGGCATCAGTAACCCAGTCAACATATAATCTAGTGGAATTAACTTGGGAATCAATACAGGGAAGATTATTTGGGAAAAGTTAGATCCCATCCTTATGTGGCTAAGGTCCCAGCCCAAACTAGGATCTAGGAGTTAAATGCACAACAGCTACAGTATATTGGTGATACAATCTCAGGAAAACTACTTGTCCTTCCTCACATACATAGATCCATCTGTCTTCCCTTGCGTAGTCCAAAATGAATGATTCCACAAGAACCTGAGAACCAGTACCAGACATGGGGAGAGCAGCCAGCTTTTTCAGTATCCTATAATTTAACACGTTACTTAACATCTTAGGTACTTTATGTTACATTCGGTAGAAGTCTCTCTGAGCTTCAATTTCTTATATGAAGGGTTAACTATGCTTATTTTGTAGGGTTTGCTTTGCCAGACAAACATGTAACATATGTGAGGATCTTAAGTACCAGATGTAAAGGAAAAAAGATTATCAAGGTTAAAAACCATTTCATTTTTCAAACAGTAAACACACAAACTAAGTATAAACCTGGCCTGTCCAACTCCAACCAGCCACATAAGCACTTCATACATGCTTGGTATGACTAAGAAACTAAATTCTGTTTTCATTTAACTTAAATAAAATTAAATAGGCACATGTAAGCTAATGGTTACCGTTTGGACAGCATATCAATACCATTGTTATGATATGATTAATCTACTCAAGTATTTGCTCTGGTTAGCATTCTTGTATTTAGCCAACCATCTTCTTCCAATTCTCTTCCAATATTTAAGTTTACCAGCTTTCCTTGACTCTAGGGTAAAGACATGAGAGTCTATCAATGAACATACCAACTCCACATGTAGACAGTGGTAGCAACTAACATCCAGTTCCTATTAACCATGGTCCTGTGAGTGGTGTCAGAGGCCACAGACAAGTTACAGACAAGACTGAAGAACTAAATAGCTGTGTTTTTAAAAATTGAGTGTTCCAGCAGTATGGCTATTGTGGGAGATGATGAAAGGAGCAAAAGGTAGAGTGATGTGATTACTAGTTTTCTAAATGGAAGAAGGACACAAGCCAAAGAATGCAAACAGCCTCAAAAGCTAAAAAACCGAAAAAAATTGATTCTCCCATAGAATCTCAGGAAGGAATGCCACCTAGACTTTAACCCAGTAATACTCATTTCAAACTTCTGACCTCCAGAAATATAAAACAATAAATCTGTATTGTTTTAAGACACCAAGTCTGTGGTAATTTGTTAGTGGCAATCAGAAACTAATACAGCTTCTAAACTGCAGGCCCTTTCTAGTGCCTTTATGCTTAAAAGAACCAGAGCGGTTTCTGTTTTATACAACTGATACATCCCCTTATTCTTGTCCTCCCATCCTTAAGTCTACAGACTCTATTAGCATCTCTTAAAAGGGCAAAGACACAGTTTTTGTTTCTTTTCATGGCCTAAATCCGGTGTTTAGTTATGTGTACATTAAAGAATTCATTCAAACTATACCATTTCTTGAAAACTGAAATGTCATTTATTCTAATAAAGTCATGTAATTAAAATGTGTATGAGTATGGTCTCACACATTGTAATAGTCAACATTTATTGAATATAAGTATTTCTCTAAGATTTTAACAAAATAATTAGGAAAAAGCCCTTCCCTCAAATGACAACACAGGAACAAAATGGTGAACAGACACAAGGTAATGTGACAATTGAAAGAAAATTGAGAATAAAGAGAAACATCTGGTTATTTACCTGCCAAAATTCTATGACTCAAAGATTTTCTGAGAGACAGAACTTTTCAAGAGCAAGGTAAAGTCACATAAAAAGTTAGGACTGTGAGGTAAACAGAGGAATGCTATCTCCTTGAATTAACTAGTCTTTCATTTATTTTTTATTATTGGGTAACATTTGTTTATAATACTGTATGTGTTTTAGGGGAAAAGGTCATACTTCAGATGCATATCACTACATCTCACCCACCACCACGGCCCTCATATTCCTTTAGCCAATGGGTCCTTTCTTAACCCCCACACTCCCTCTAGTATCTTCAGTTCTGTAATCATATCTCTAGGGTTTGTTTTGGTTTAGATGTGTTATGATATCAGTATCAGGTAACCATGTCTTTAAGAAAGAGAATGATAAATTCAAAGATGTCCAGCCACTAAAACATGTTGGTAACTTGTTATTTTTGAAAGTCAAGTTGAATTTTCCTTTTGAAGCAACTTACTAGGTAAAACTTATTTCAAACACTTAAGTTATAATTCTTAGTGTCAGAAACTGGCAACTTAGTAGCATCTCTATGTTAAAAAACAAACAAATCTCTATGTAATTACTCTACCAAATTGGTTAGCAATCCCAATTGCCAATTCCTACCATCGCAATATGTCTGGCCTGCACCCCAATTCCTATATGCATAAATAAATAAATATTTTTTAAAAAGCCACAATGCCGACGGCAGAAATTGAAGGAATAACAGCTATAATGAAAAAGAAATAACTGCCCAACTAGTCAATAAGATGGCTCAAAGCAGTCTAAATAAACTTATCTCAAACATATTTTTTTTTAAAATCTCCCCCGTTTTGTTCCCCCTTAACAACTTTTGCTAACAAGGTAGCAAAACTACCTTGGTTCTCTATTATTCTATAAAAAATAAATGCATTAAAAGACTGAGGTGATGAGACATTTGTTCAACTTATAAACACGTATTATGGACATACCACGTTTGATGTGTTAATAAACAATGAAACAATAACAACAAAAAACCAAAATCCTATCATTCTAAGCAAATAAAAAGATAAAAAAATATAGTCGGTATGACATTTGGCTAAAAGCTTATGCTATGGGGTCTGACTCCTGGGTATAAATCACAAGATCTGCAACTTATGTATGACACTGGATTGAACTGTTCTGCTCCTCTGCTCACCTATAAAGTCAAGTCAATAGTATATATTCAGAGAACTGTTGAGAGGAATTTGAATTAGTAACAACATTTGTAACAGAGTGAAGCACAAAATAAAAGTGTTAGCTTACTATTACTAATCACGTCAAAAGCAAAAATCAGGGCCCTCCCCTCCCTGGTGGCACAGCAGGTTGAGCGCCACACTGTGAAGCATAGTGCACACGTGAGTTCGATCCCAGTCAGGGAGGAGACCCACATGGCACAGAAGACCTCTCCTGCTTGCCCGCTGCTCCCTTCATACAGCAGTGTGTTTCAGTCAATCTGCCTGTTCTGGTGATTCTGAGGATTCTGATGAATCCTCTCACCTCTTGTGCCTCTGGCCTGTACCCCAGCTCCTGTATGCATAAATAAATTCTTTTAAAAAAGAAAAATAAATTTACAGCCACTAATTGTGACCCATATAAATTACAAACACTGCCACTTGTATCAACAGTAGTGGACAAAGGGGCAGGTGAAGACTAAACCCAACTCATCACTAATTAGGTACCTTGAGTCTCATTTTTCTTCACTACAAAATGAGAATCCAGTTTACAAGGCAATTGTATAACAAGCTTAAGACAAATATATAACAGCATTAGAAAAACCATGAAGCATTAGTAAAATGAAAGATGGTATCCTTGAGGAATAAAGTAGCCCACTTCACAATAAAGACCTTTCCATTACTTTTTGGTCATTTAAGGCACAACTGCTTCCACCCAAGTCAGAGACTACACTAGCAAGCTTACAAGTTAAATACTGATACACAGAGAAGCAGAAAATTACAACAATACATAAATCAGGCTCCTTACCAGATGGAACTGCACTGGGTTTTACATACACTTCTCATGAAATTCTCCCAATAATTCTATCATTGTCATTTTATAAGTAGAAAAATAAAGAGTGGAAAATGAAAACTACAGATTCAAGGTCACATTGCTAGAGATCATAGAGCTGGAATCTAAACTCAGGACAACCAAATTTCAAATTAAGCTAGTCTTAAATTAACTCAAAGACCTTATTCATTCAATCTCTATACCATGCTGCTTTCTTATGAAGCCAAAAAGACCCTCTGTATGTAAGTTTACAACCAAAGCAATAAATGTTTTAAATTAGAAAGCAATTGATCTGTTTCTGTTAACATTTTCTTTTACAAGTTAGAAGTTATGACCAATATGCGTTAATACTTGAGTTGTGCTACTTAAAACACTGTCATCTTTTTTCAGTAAAAATCAAGACGAAACTAGAGATTATTTCAGGCAAAAAAATATTGTTATTTTGGTAATTTAAACTACGCAAAACTTGAGGAATGGGAATTTTATAGAATCAGATGTTAAAATACAAAATTTTTACTTTCAAATACCTTACAAAGCGTGTGCATACATGGAAACATTTTGCAAATGGCCTAAAAGAGACTACTGTTTTCAAATTCATCCTGTGGTAGTTCTCTTAGCACTGTACTTTTTATTCTTCTCCATCAGCAATAAAAAAATAAAGAAAATTTAAATAAGTATACCTTTTACTTATTTCTTCTTTGAGTACCATCTTTCAATTGCATTTTATTCTATCTTACTACTGGTATCTCATTACTACACCGAATCTCAATGGAAATTTGATTGTCCCCTGATTTAAAAACTAATGCATGACTTTTTTAAGAGTAGTAATAGTAAAATACACTCTAATATATTGCATCCCAACCAATATAGCACTGAAATACTAGGTCATTGACAAGAGACGGGAAGGAAAAAAGGACTGAACTTATGTGGGCAGTGAACCCACAGTTTCAGGAAACAGATTAAAGATATTAATACATCAATATAGCAGTCCTTTGACTACAATAGATTTATAATCACATATTTTCACTCATTCAGAGATAAGAGAAGGAAAAATGCCTTTAAGAACTGTGAGAACAAAATGTTAGTCATCAAAAAAAAAGGGCATGCAACTCTTTAAACTTTATGACAGCCTTAGAAAAATTTAAATTCAAAGTTCTAAGTCCGCCCACCCCCCACCCCACCAAGTGCTAGAGAACTTCCTCTACCTGCACCTCCTTAATGTCCAATCTCAATAGGTGAAGATTCTATAAAATAAGTTCTAATTAACCCAGGTGTTTTCAGAATTGCATATACTAACTTAAAATTCATCTCCTACATAATATTAACAACACTATTATTATTAACTAACAGTGTTCCAAATAACTAATTTTTGCCTAAAATGAGGCTACGTCAAAGGTAAAGAAATGTAGTTGTATGTATCTCAAAGGAAGTTCTGTGGGCATTATATAAAGATCTTTCTCTTCAGTCTCCCTATTCCAGCAGGAATGCGTACAACAAACACGAGCCATTCAAATATAAATTCCTCCCATAAGATTAATGATCATGTTTATTGGAAAAGAACCTCAGACTCCCAAAGGAAAGAGAATAAGATAGAGACTAATCAAATTCTCTAATTTATGATATAACCTTAACTTCCAGTCTCTCTGATCATGAAGTTTACAGGACTCAAACTTTCAACCACACCCAATAGCAAAATAGAGTTCTGCAAACACACTAAGCCCCAAAGAATTTACTCATTTTGTTCTTCTACTTGTTACATTCTTCCTTTCTTTCTTCACCTGGTTAATCCTACTGATCTTTTAAGATTGAGCATTAGAGTTCAATTCCAGAAGTTTTCTCTGAGTTCCCCAGTCATCAATAGTCACACTTCCCTCAGAATACGCACAGCATCCCTTTACAATATTTAACATAGAATTTACCACATTATATTCAAATATCTGTGTAATATCCATCTCCCCCAGGAGATCATTAACCTAATGAACAAGAATCAAGACATTCATTTTTATACTCTCATATCTAATACAGTAATTTATAAGTATTACATAAGTGTTTTGTACCCAAAAAAGGTATAAAAGTGTTACTCAATAACATCTATTACATTATGCATTATGTAGTTAAAAATGTATATAAAAAATTGTATTAAAAAGAGAGACCTGACAAGGTCTCTATCACAGGTCCCTATCATACTCAGTGTAGCTGCAGAGATGTCATCTATAGATATATAAAAAAAAATAATCACTGCAAACTGAATTAATTATAAGTTCAAACGACTACAGCATAAAACGCTAAAAAGTTTAGAGGATGCAAAAAGCAGCAGGGTACAAAATAAATCTTCACAGAGAAGGTGAAGTTTAAGATAGTGGAGACTGATACTTCCTACAGTGGGAATGGTCAGGGATGAGAGATTAAAGGAGGGAGGGATAAACCATATTTAGAAGACAAATAAATTACTCTGGCGAGGGCAGCTGGTTCACATCAGAGGGTCATTTTATGGAAGGCCAAGAATGCCAGTCTAAGGAGTATAGCCAGGGAAAGCCACATCCAAATGCTTTTCAGGAATATTAATATAGAAAAAAATACAAAAGAATAGTTGGCAGAAGGACAAGAGGTGAAAGGCAAAACAGAATTTGTTAAGCATATATAAAGTCACTGTTACTTTGTTTAACCCTGACAGCAATTTTATGTTTCATTTTAAAGAAATCAAGATCCAGAAATGTTACTCCCAAAGGAAGCAGTGGGCACTTTCTAAAAACCCTGTATCAATGCTTTCTTCTTGCTCTTGTTGAGAACTGCAGGCGAGGTAGCAGTTGGAAATCTATTTCAACAGTACTAGAAATAAAAAAGAGAGAATTGGAAGGCAACTGTTCTGAAATGTTGTTTGTGTAGAAGGAGGAAAACTCAGAACCTGGGAGGATGGGGAGTGGCATCATCAAGGAGAAAAATGAGAAATCATGAGGAACAGGGTGAGAAGACAAGAGTAAGGATGAAGAGTTTACCTTTAGGAGTATTGAGTTTGCTATGACAGAAGTACTTCCAAAGTTAGACTAAAATTAGACTTCTAATTTTCAGGCATTAAATATCGTGAAAATTTACACAGTGCTTGCTGTATGTCAGAACCATTCTAAGCAACTCACACATCTTAACTCAATCTGTATAACTATGGGATAAATACTACTATCTTTCACTTTGATGAGGTGGAAACTGAGATACAGAAAGTTTAAGTAGTTCACCTAAGGCCATACAGTAAGCGAGCCACAAGGCTGTGATTTGGATCTAGACAGTTCTGCCCCAGAGACCAGGCTCAAAACCACTATACTCAGCTCCACTGTGCTATTATTATTTTATGCTGATGCCTATTTCATTAAAGAGTTTATAAATTCTCTGAATGGTTGGGATGATATCTTATTACCAATTTGTCTTCCCAAAACTTATTAGCATAATGATATATACTAGGTGACGTTTGATTAAATAATGATGATGTAGCTGACAGCAGAAGTCTTGTGAGTGGATATGAGTTCTGTGGAAAATACTGAAAGAAAGCAGGAATAGGACTATGGTTTTCTCTGTCATCACTCGTAGGGAGAGGCAGATCAGGAAAATAAAATAAGAGGCACTGTATCAGAAACACGCAATCTCAGTGCTAAAAACAATAGAGCTCAAGAACATCCCATTTGGCTGCTGTGCATATACCAGAGCTGCTGTGAAACCGTGGTAATTATGTTCTTAGTTGTGAGCCTGGCCAAACTACTTGAGGGTGTATTATTCTCTTTTAAGTCTCAGGGATCTGGGCTACCTTGGCCCAAATTGAATGTTTACTGGTAGGATGGGATGGATGGATGAATATGAGAGGGACTCAGAGAGGAAGGAAGGAAAACAAAGATATGAGTGTGAGAAAGAAAATCAATCTGTGGATGAATGTGGTCATTATGTCTTTGGCACCTCTGAAAATATAAATTCTAATGAAGTGCTAAGGAATAGTAGCAGGTGACCAGGAGTTAAGAAGAATAGACAGCAAGTAAAGGGCAAATTATAGTCTAAGGCAAACTTGATACTGTTAATCATAGAAAAGAGGAAGGACAGGCTTAAAGGGAAAATAGAAATAGGAAAGGATCAGGAGAAAACTAAGACTGCCTATTAAAAAGAACTGACTAATAAGACTAAAGGGAAGTAAAAAGAAGAGTGCATAACTGAAATAGGTTCTAGAGAGTATTACATAAAATGAAGAGCAAAGGTAGAGGGATCCTGCAGAAATTTCATCTAACCAAATTGCTTTTACCTTTTTGATACCTGTATCAACCATCAAGTCTTCACAACTATCACTTCCAAACTTCCATCTCTCTGTCAATAACCTATCTTTTTCTAGGAAAAATTTAGAATGTCTTACATTAAATGGAATTTTAAAACTTTGGAATAAAGGAATCATGTGATATTCCTTCTGCCCAATGTCTATTATCTGTTAAAATCTAGATCAAATGACCTCTACTCCAAGGTACCAACCCCATATTCTAATCCCATGTCCCCCTCTAATGGAATACATTTCTTCCCTGTACTCACACTACCCTTTCTATATCATCAGTTACCAGTTTATCTACTACTACAATTACTTAAATGCTTTTCTCCAATATTTTAGAGTTTCCCATGGGCAAAGCCCCTATAACTGTGCTCTGAACCTGCTAAGTATTCATGTTGCCAGTAAAATAAAACAGATATTTAAAAAAATACATTAAAAATATATACAATTTTTTATGGGTACGATATAATAAACAAGGCAATTACTCTATTACCACATAAGAGGAAACTAGTAAGAGAAGCCTAAGAAATAATCTGTGCCTAAACCATTGGTTCTCAACTGGGAGGGAATACTTAACCATGTGTGGAAATAATTTTTGGTTTTCAAAAATGGGGGAGAATGATACTGGCAACTAGTGGGCAAAGGTGAGAGATGTTTCTGAATGACTGCTCCCCCAAAACAATAAATTATTTGGCCCAAAATATCAGTAAGTGCCAAGGTTAAGGAAATCTGTTTTAAATGAAGCAGAGAAGAAAAATCATGAACAAAACTGCTACTTAGTTATCTTACAGTATTCACCTAACTCTTCCCACTGACTAAAAATGGGGTCTAAAAGCAAAAACAATTTTCCTAAGCAGCTCCACTTACATGCTAACAAGAAAGGAGTTGGATACAAGTTCTCACTTACCATGCGACATGCTTGCCAATACTCCATCCTTGCATTTTCCTGTTAACTTCTGACTGGCCCTTCTTAGTTACAAACTCCTAGATCATTGATAAGTCTATCCACAATAATTCAGCAACTAAATTGAAACACAGCTTGATTACAAAAGTTAAATGGCAATTATGTGATGACCATCTGTCAAAATATCTACATACTGGTGAACAATTCACTATGTGAGAAATAGCGCTTTAATAATTTATTCCCTGAACAAGATCAATCAGTTAAGCCCACCTAAATTTTCAGGTATTCATTCATGCCATCAATAACAAAAATTGAATGGGGTTAGAGATGCAGTTGGAGGCTGCAAACAATACGGCTGCAACCAGTACTGCTCCACTATGAAACAAACTAGCTCTTTTTAAAGCCTGACTGGCCGTCAACCTCCTAAACTACCTCTGTAAGGAAACTTGCTACATTAGGAGGCCTAGATTTTAAGGTATCTTAAAAACAAACAGAACAAAACCTCAGCAACTGCTTCATGTATTATGAAAGCAGAATACAGTAGCTGTTACAAAGCATAGCAAAGAAACATACACTAGGACAGGAAGTATACATTTTGAATGCAACTGAAACCACAATGGAAACAGAAAATAACTGCCAAAATAATTTAACAAGTCAATATCCAAGCTGGTAAAATGCTCTTAACAATCATTATAATAATAGCCTTATATGCTCTAGAGTGACTTTTTTCAAACAATTTTACCATGTTTAGTAAATTAGCCATGTCTGGAACCAAATCCTTTGCATGGAGAGGGGAGGGAGAAATGGGTCAGGGGACAGACCTCTTGAGCACATGAAATATCAGTATGTGCTATAAGTCGTTTTGAAGCTTCTAGAGATAGAGAATACCCAGTCCAGCATTACCACATTCTTTCAGAACCTGGAGTACACATATGCCTCCCAAGTGCTTCCACCAACTTCCCTGTTCTTTTGCTCAGGCTAAGTTTTGCTTATTATTTTATTCAGTCTTATCCCGTCCCTCAATCTCTGTACCAAGATTAACAGTTACCTGTTTTATCTTATAACATATTAAATATTTTAACTAATACTTAAATAGCCACCATTTTCTGTTCTTTCAGAAAACAACCTTGGATGTTATATTATTTCTACCTCCAGTAACAAAGTTTCTGACAAAGAAACTTTGCCAGGAGTGAGTGTCTTCACTAACAGAAGGTATCAAGAAAAAACATTCTTTTGTTACAAGAGACAGTTTGTAGACCATTCCTGCAAAGGTGCAAACACCAGAGATCAACTCTTAAGATCTCACTGAAAAAATCTATAGCTAGAAAGAAATTAAAGACAAAAGGAGGCCATAGTGAAGGCATTTGAACTTTTTTAACTGGCTATGACTATTTTACCTTCTTATCTTCCAAACCACTTCAATGTCTTCCCTATGTGGCACTTCAGTAATTCCCCCACTATGGCTTTTCCAGTTTTGGTATGTTAACATCCACATTTCTATTCTTTCAAATTCCACTTATTTAAAGCATAATATACCTTACCTGCTATCTCATATGGCTTATCCTCACCCCTCTTCCACATCTATCAAATGAACTACATGTATAACATACCTATCTTTTATTCAGTAGAGGTGACAAAGTCTATAAAATACCAAACTTTTCTCAATTTGAGTAATAAATTTCCAATATTATTCAGTCTAGAATTTCCAAATTTAAGATCACTTATTTTCATAAAATATAAGAAAATATTTCAACTGATTTATTTGGAAAAATCTTGGCCATCTATTAAAAAAAAAAAAAACACTACTAACAAAAAAAAATTTCATCACTATTTCTTGCCCACAAAAAAATCACCTTTTCCACAGAAGATAGATTTTTTTTCCTTTCACCTCTGCTGTTTCTATAACCTAAGGTTAATTCAGTTCCCTTGATGCTAAATTCTTCTTAATGAGGCTTCGTCTTACCTCATATCCTTATTTCTCACATTTTTGAAACCTACATCTCAATTCTTAGTTTGCCCTCACCCCCACCAATTCAATGACCCTAGCTCATTTACTCTAACAAATTAATTCAGTTGAGACAAAACTAATTTTCATCTACATGAGAAAAGATCCGTAGCTATGCAGTTTAAAAATTGCCCAGTCATGGTCTTACACCACTGACAAAGGTAGACAAAGAAACTCTTCCTGAAGTCAAGGTCACAAAAATAACTGCTATACCCTAACCACACTCAGTAACCCAGCATCCTGCTCCTCCCCAAGTTGTCTCTAAAAATTAACAATTCCATTTTCATCAAAGAAAAAGAAAGTGAATATAATACTTCCCTGAAGACACTCTCTAATCTCCCCATAGGAGACTTTAAATGGAAGGGGCGGGCAAACTGGGGTTGCTGCAAACCTTATTACCCCCAACTACCTCCTCAATCCCAGACTACTAATCTTAAAATTTGCTTTATTTACAGAAGTGCAAGGTTGAGGAAAGACAGGTTCCCATGTATCTCTTAGGGACTCCAGGTCCTGAGTCTGTTCAATTTTGTTTGTTAAATTATAGCTAGAAAACATGTTTATTAAACAGTATATTTATTCTTATTTCTCCCTTCTTCAATAAAACTAAATTCACCTCAAGCTGTCTACCACTGATGCTACTATGGATAGTAGTAACTTAAGGGTAAGTCTTCCCAACATTGTTGACTTACAAAATATGAAATATATTAACACAACAGAATCTTAAAGGCTCTATTATTCTTTCTACTAAACGTACCTCCACCCTCTCAATCTGCTTTTCATCACATTTTTTAATCTCACTGCCACCAACTTATATCTAGTCCTAACTGCCAACCATTACACTACACAGAACATGAAAGTCCCTTTTAGGTCATCTCAGACTCTCCAATCGTCCACTCATGGTACCTGCAGATCTTGATACCCAAGATCCTCTAAAAGACCAACACCTATAAACAGGCTTTCTCTGATCATCCTGTCTGCATAAAACAGCACGTATCTTACTTTCTCTTCCTAGTACTTGTCTGGTAAATGTATTTTTGTTTTTATGTTTGCATGCTTCTACTAGAATATACCTTCTGACCGTCACTCTTTTGTTCACCACTGCATCCTCATTGCCTAGAATGCAGTAAACTCTCAATACATAGTTGTGAAAGGAAGGAACCAAGGCAAGCTATACAGTACAGCTGATTTGGAGTTAGAAGACCTACATTTGAGTTACAGAGCTTCCATTTATTAGCTATATGATCCTCAACAAGTTTAACGTCGTTGGGCTATATTTTCCTCATCTGAAAAAGAAAGGAGTCAAACTTAATCGAAAAACTCTTAAATTCTTCCAGCTGTTAACACCCTATATTCTTGTTTAACAGGGCCGAACATCTCCCCTAGGCCCCAATCCCATCTGCAGGTCTCATTTTTCTTTCACTTGCACTGCCCTCTTCTCAGTCCATACGTCAGAATACTGTTTTATCCTTAAGGTCCATTTTAAGTGCCATTTTCTCCCTGAACTCTAACAAATTGTAAACTCTGTAAAGAGGAGGGTGGAGTTCTTACTTTTCTATTCTCACCACTTGGTATAATGCCTCCCTTACAGGTGATCAACACAATTACTGATGAATCATGAGTGTATGAATGAGCATATGAACAAAGGAAGCCTTTCCTGATTCCCCCAATTGCTGAGGTAATCTTCTGCCTTTGGACTCGTATAACACTTGGTACCTTTTATGACACCTATCATGTTTTACTGTGTTGTTATTAACTTACTTGCCTAATACATACTAAACTGCAAATTCCATAAGAACTGTCCTAATGGTTTCCATATTCTCCATCACATCTATCTTAGGTCTTAGCCACACTTTTATTCACCGAATTTACCCTCCAGTTAAACAAAAAAGGGATAAAGAGGAGAAAAAGAAGGACCTCAATAAATACTATTCCAGTAGTCCCAATATCTGCCAATAAATATCTTCCCTCTGACACACATGTTGTGTGGATACTGTCACTCTTAAACTCAGACATTCAACCATAATTCAAAGTTCTCATCATTCCTCTCCACATTCTGTTTAATGAAACTATTTGAAAACAGTATATCCACCACCATGCATAACTTAGTACAAATCTTCTCTTGTTAGATACATATCCACTCACACATCATCAATATTTTCACTTCACTGAACAGCTAAAATGACCTTTCTGCAGACTTTTAGCCCATTCAACTCCCTCCTCTACAATGTATGAAAAACCACTTTTAAAAACACCTCTCCATAAGCTTGTCTTACTAGCTCTGCTCCTAAAAGATAAAAAGTTTTAAGGTCTTCCTTTCCCTTTTCTACAGTAGTAATTCTCCAATTAATCTCAGCTCTAACTACTTTATTTTTTCTCTGCCATTTTTGATTCTCCTTTACCTTCACTTCCAAGCTTTCACCCTGCTTCCATGGAACCTTCTTAGCTGTACAATAGGCAGTGTCTTTCCATTCAATATGCTTTCGACACCATGTACTTGGTTCCAATGTACATGCACCTTCCCCTTCTCAATATGTGACCACCTACTCCCCCATTCTCAGACGCACATCACATACACACGCACCACTCTGTACTCATGCGTCACTCTACCTTCTACATACAAGTTCCTTACACCACTCTTAATGAATGCACAAGACTGTCAGAATGGTATCTTCCGACTTCACGGATTCTAACCCAGTTTCTTCTGGGGAACCCAAGCCCGTCCATAGTACCACCCTCTGCCTCACTTCCTCATCCACTCTCCCTCTTTATCCTCCCAAACCGGGCCAAGTAACTACTGATATTATTCCTCAGTACTTCCAATCGAGGATGGAGAACAAACTGAGCTTACTGAGGTCTCCCCTTCCTCTAGGCCTCCCTCGCCCACCCCCCAGGTGTGCAGACTTCCACCCCTTCTTCTCCTGAATCGCCCCAGCCAGTCCCACACCACACCACATTTCCCCTGCCACCGGGATCAGACCCACACCCACCTCCACTCCAGGTCGCCACCGCCTCCCGGGGCGCTTACCCCCACCCCTCGCCAGCCAGCCCGCGACCCCCGGCGCGCGCACACTCACATTCTCACGCTTCCCTAACCTCCTTCCCCGTACCGAGACGAGCCGGCTCCGCTGGAACTCACTCGGGCCCGCCGGGGCTAAGCACTCGTGAGTGTGCCCGCTCCGCCCCCTCCCGCGGGTCCCCCAGTAGCCCGCGCCTCCTAGCCCCGGAAGGAGAGGACACAGCAACTCCCCCACCACCTCGGACCTACCACCCGGGTGTCTGTCGCTCCAAGCCCCAACCTAGGCCCGTTCCCCCCACGCGCAGAGCCTCCCTCAGCACTCACCGGAGATACTGCGCGCTCTGCAGGCTCATCCTCCGCCGCCGCGTCCTCCCGCGAAGCCTCTATGGGTCTCTCAGGCTCCTCGGAGCGGCCCCGCGGCACCGCGGGTGCTGGCGGCCGCCGCCATCTTCCTCTCCTCCGGCTCCTCCTCGCTCGGCGGAGGGGTGGGGGTGAGTGAAGCGAGGGGGAGGGAGCGGGGAAAGCTGCTCTCGCTGCTGCTACGGGCCTTGGGGCGCAGGGACACTCCGACCCGGGAGGGGGGAAGGGGAGGGGTAAGGGAAAGGGGCGGGGGAAAGAGGAGGGAGAAGCGGAGGAAGGAAGTAGGGTTCCCTCTCGCGAGAGTTCAGCGACGCCGGTCCCTCCGAGTGATTTCCGCCTCTCTGTGGCGCTCCCTTTTGGGGTCGGCTAGCCGTGCCGCGCCTGTATGGCTGCTGAGCGGGCCTCTGGTGGCGCTTGGCGGCTTCCAGCCAATCCACTCCTCTCCTCCAGCGCGAGGAGGCAACCCCAGCCTCACCGGGAACATCGAGGCCAAATCAGCTGGGAGTTACACTCAAAGTCTTCCCCCGTCTTTTCACTTCACCCGATTTCCCTTTTCCTTTTTCCACTTCTCCACTCTTCCCTACCGGAAACGCCACCCTTTCCTTACACAGTTCCGTCCGCCAGTCCCCCGACTTCTGTCTTCCCTCGCGCCCTGAGGAGTGACGCGAAGGACCCTCTACTCTATTCTGCGGCCGCTCCCCACTGCGAGCTGGGAGACTGTTGGAGGGGACAGGGTGGAGCCCAGAGAGGAAGAAAAAAGAAACCAATTGGATTGGACACGCAACTGCCATGGCAACTGGAGGCTGTAGTTGTGTTGTCATAGTAACCGATGTGTGCGGACGGGGTGACCCTCCTTTGGCGAACGGATTCCCGGGAAACTGTCCAGGGTTCCCCTGGGTTTCCCTTCCTCCTAAAGCCCTCTTACTGGTTGGGACTCGAAGTAGTTCTCCCTGGCGGTGAAGTTCATTTCCTCCTCCCCTTCCCCTTCCCCTTCCCGCAGCGATGGGGGAGACCCCGAGGCATTCACCATGGGCTTTTCCACCAGCCTGAGGGCGGGAACCACCTCCATAATTTCCTCTCAGTGCCGGGCGCGAGGAGGATCCGGCCTGCGAAAAAGACGCAGGGCCTGCAGGCAGGTGGGCGGCAGGCTGAAGCAGCGAGGGCGAGGTGGAGGCTGAGGCTGCTAGGCAAGGGGTTTCCCCACAACCGCCTTGGGCTCCGGGAGGCGGGATCCAGCCAGGACGGGGTCCCTAAGGGAGGAGAACGGCACCCGACTGCCGCGATCCCGCCCCTGTAGACTGGGACGAATTACTTTTCCCGGCGGGACGACCCCTTGCCGAAATCCCCCGAACTCCACCCCACACACGCCCTTAGTCTCAACCTCCTCGGAGGTCCACGCGAAAGTGGGAACACATCCTCAAAGGCTAACAAGTGATTTTCAAGCAGTTGGAGCCCAGGACGCTGACGATTGCTGTCTCTTGTAGAGGAACTTGTCACTCTGTATCCTTGGGGTTGGAGAGGGAAAGCGTTCGGTAAAATAGTATCGAGAACAAAGATACAGCCGCGAAGTTCTGATGAACAGCGTTTGGGAAATGAATTTTCATTCTTAGGAATCTTGAATGTGCCAGGTTTTGTGTCAGGTTTGGCACTATAAGGCATAAATAAGGGGGTCAGTAATAGCGTGGGCTGTGTGAGAAGTAGCTGGAGAAGTCGTCAGCCACATAGTTTGAAGGAATGATTTAACATTTCACTAATTACATTTTTCATTTGTGCTGTGGAATCATTAAATCAGCTCTCCCAAAGTACTTTCGGATACCTAACGATAAATAGCCCTCCAGGAATGCAGCCTTAAAGTCAGGATTTTAATAGACTTTTTTAGTCTGGCTCAGGTTGGGTACTGCTATTTTCCAGGCTAGGTGAAGAGGCACTTTCAAAATCCGTCTCGAGACCGCACCTATTCGGAACATCACGTATACATTGGAGGAAATGAAAGTACAGGCTACTTTGAAATAATCCCTAAGGGCAGATTATGATGAGAGCGACGGAAACTGAACTATGCCCCTTCCGCTGCAAATGCCCAGTGTGATGCGGTGTGACGATCACTATGATTGCAGCAGTACTATGCAGCCAGTCATCCCTCCTTCATGCGGGTGTAGCCCGTCGGAAAGAGAGCCATCTAGTGAGTTATAGTTCGCGTCTCTGATAAGAGGATTCAACTTCAACTCTGAGAGTTCAAGGATTTAAGTTACTGCTTAGTACCTAAAACACAATACATTTCTTTTCGGGAATTTATTGCTTAGTTTCTTTAAAAAATTTTAGCCAGGATAAAATGTTCGTAGTCTAATCATCAATATGACCCATACTGCTAGTAAACAGGACTATGAGCAGTTATCGTACCTCTGATAAGAAATTTAGAAAAATAATATTTTCTTATTTTGGAAATATGGAAACTGGGATCAAAAAGATGAATCCTTTTGTCGTGTTGTTTATTCACAAACATTTATTAAACACTTGCATTTTAGGTACTGGCCCAGATTACTATGGATACTGTGATATAAGACCTGGTCCCTATTTGGAAGGAACATTCCTTCTGGTAGAGATACCAGAGAGTAGAGTAGTTATTAGATTGAGTAACTGAGGTAAGTAAATAGTACTTTAGGTACATAGATGAGATTCAGAAACATCAATAATCTTTGTGTTTTACAGCAGCTTTCCTAAGAATTTTGTAAGATTTTCAATAACATTACAGTGTCCCCACAAAGTAAATACAATGGTAAAACTTACATTTTATATATTATAACACACTGATGCCCATCTTGAAAGTAACTTTCAAAAAATCAGTAGGGCTCAGAAAACTTATGACAGAATTTATGTATGTCTTAATGTACATTTTCCAATCTCTACAACAGATTTGTAGAATACAAGCAATAGACATTTTCCACTTTTTTTTAATCTAAAGAACGAGATCACATTTAACCAAAAGAGATTTGAAAGGAAAAGCTGGCTCATTCCCTTTAATCCTACTTGATTTTTAAGTCTTCCAGTTTGTACCTAAGTGATTTCATACACTAGCATAGGCTAGCAGACGGCTCTGCCATCGCGGTCCCTGAACTTGATCAAAATGGAAATACTACCATTTACAGACTTCCTGTGAACTTTATGATGATAAGACTGAGTATATGTATAGTTGACATATAACAATAGCACTTGATGAATGTTTATTTCTTTTCTATCCTCTTGCTCTTTATATCATGCTAAAGTAACTTCGAGTCACTGTAGCATAAGATTACTTTTTAAAATAAGTCTCTCTAGTATTTGTCTATAATAGTCATAGATCTGAACACATACCCACATCTATTGTTCTTCAGATAAGAAGATAGATTTCTTTGTCATGACTATAATTACAGGACAGAATATACTATTAGGACATCATGGGTCAGATTCCAGAAAGCTGAAACTTTAAAAAAAAAAAAAACTTTTCCCATTAAAAACAGTGTAATATTACATTTCTGCCCAAGTAATAATAAGCAAAGTAGCCAATTATTTTCAATCAGTATTTGCTGAGAAGCTACTCTTAACATTCCTACTAAATTTATATTGCGCTTTAGTAATCTGACAATTAGTACATAGCAAGTCTCCTTCCATTTTATAACAATAGACATCTCATCTGTTCCATGAAAACTTAAGCATTAATTTAAATATTTAGCCTACATCTTCTGAATGTTTCAAAATCATACTTATTATGCATTTCTATGTTGATGAGAAGAATGATGTATTAATTGCAGTGCTCAAGTACATAGTGTGTGTGAAGCTACCTTGTGCCTTCTTCAGCGTCACACCTCAGACCGTGGAACTAAGTGATTCAATCAAATGAGTGATTCATTTTCCTCAAATAGTGAGTCACACTGACCTTTGAACTCATGTTTCTTGGTGCTCAATATTTCTTAGACCAAGTAACAGCAGCTTTTTTTCAAACAGTTTGCTAAGCATATGTGTTTTCATTCACTCCTAAGAGAGGGAATCACCAGGTCTGAAGAACAATCAGGAAGCATTGCTGTCCAAGATCCATTGGAAGAAACTTGGTTTAGAAGGCAGTCAGGTGACAGTTGTAGAAAGGTATTCAGAGTTTTCTCTCTCCTCCATTCTCCAAATATTTACAAGGGAAATCTTAATAATCTTCAGAAAATTTCCCCAGCTCTCAATAAACAAATACCTCTGGAAAAAAATCATACATTCAAATCTTATCTGCTAATGGAAGATTGGAGAAGACAAGAAGAAATGCTTACAGAGAAGATTGAAGAGTATTAAAACAGAAAGTTAAAATCATAGGGGCTTAGTGTTCATGGATTTTTTTACCACTTGAAGCAGAGCACTGCTAAAGTTATTTTGGGGTCCCTATATCTCATTTATATCAGTGTATCTCCATTATATTACCTGGTAACTCAATTTTTTTTTTAAGGGTACCTGATACATGGTACTCTGACCCACAAAAAAGAATACCTGATACAAACAATACATGTTTGTTGAATCAATTTATCTTGGGGTTGGAGCAGGGGTAGACAAATAGAAATGTGAACTATGACTTTCATATAAAAGCTTAAAATTCCTAACCACCTTACTATGATATATAGAGGTAATCACCAAACAATTCAAAACAAAACAACTGCTGGGCCTTTAACCCTTCTGTTGAATAGAATTGAAATTGCCTATTATAATTAACAAGATGAAAGTTTCAATTAAGTGAAATTTACTTAGGCAGTGAGTAAAGAGTGCACTTACAAGATTATGGATAACTTATCAGTTATCTCTCATCAAAGTCTCATACATAGATGGAAAAAGTCTTCATTGTCCAAACCATTTTTATTTAACTTTCATGTTTTCTAGCTGGAGGGTAGGGGATGCTTTTAACCCATTTATTATGTGGCAGAAAAAAAAAAAAACCCAAGCAAACTATAAGAGAGAAGAGATCAGCTAACTAGAAAAAAGGATAGGAGAACTAGATCTAAAAACTCAGAAAATTGGATCAGAATGTGCAATGGAAAGCTCTGTGATCTTAGTATTTCTCACTGGAAAAGTATAAATCCTGGCATCATTGGTTTTCTCTTATATTGGGACGGGGCTAACTATGTGGAATATTAGATTCTGAGGCAAAGGGCCATTTCAATGTAAATGAAATGTTTCTGGAGGTCAGTTCTCCAAGTTCAATGAAATAATGTATATGACAATCAACAAGTCTTGATCTTACTATGCAATAGGGTGAATCCAAATTCCATATACTCCATATTCTAATTAATGTTAATTAAACTTGTTTTGAAAAAACAAACCCAAGAATTGTAGAATTGCCTTCGGAGAGTGAGAGATATACACAGCACACTGCTACAAAACTATGACCAATTATATCATATGACCAAGTATAAATTGGCAAGAGTAGAAAACAGCTTTCATCAACTTCCAGAGGATGTCTCAGTTCATTAGCTGTTTTCTGTTTGATTGAGATGAAAATCTGTGTTAAACTGAAGAGGATAGCAAGGTTCATTAGGAGTAAAACCAGCTGCTTGCATATTCTCTGCCCTCTTTCAACATCTCTGCAATGTCTCTTTGGCTCACTCTCAACTGTTGGCCATAAACTTTCTGTATGGTCCCAAGAGTGATCCAATCCTGTGTGCAAGAGATACATAGGCCTTTAGTTCTTTTTCAACAATGCCCCTGTGATAGGACTGAACCTATAGGGCATGCCAAATATTGGAATGCCAACACTTCCAAAATGTAGGCAGCAACAGTCAATATATTACAGAAGGTCACTAGCTGTGGAAATTGATCTTCCGTGAATATCTGTGGCATAACCAAATTTTAGCATTAACACATAATAGGGATCTTAGGCAGAGTTGACTTTCTCTGCTCTTTCAAAATAAATCTAAATCTAAACTAAGTCTTAACTTCTGATCTTTAATCTGGATGTATCCTATTTAAAAGGAGCACTACTGAGTTATGGATGTTTTGAAATTTTAGTGTTTTGCTATTTATTCATTCAATATTTGGGAAACTATATTGAGAGTTATCTATATGCTTGTCCCTTTGGGTGCTAGTTCACCCAAATGGTGAACACTGCGATTTTACTTTCAGAGTTTAAGGTTTAAAAAAAGAGAATTAAGTAAAAGCAGTTATATTGTAGAGTGGTGGGTACTGTGGTAAAGGTCTTCGGAGATATTCCCCCTTAGGTCAAGTACAGATGTACAATCAGATCATCCACTTCCATGTCCCAATCAAAATATAAAGTCCTTCAGAATGAAATTTTGCCATTTACTTTTTCAAATTCCATTTCCCAGCAAAAAGAATATATCCTGAAAAGTGATAGCAGCCCATGGCTCAAAACCTTGTTTCAGTCTAAAATATGCCTGAAAGATATAAAACTGTATATGTGAAGTGAATTGTAACCGTGCAGTAGAACTATAGAGAAAATGGTCAAAAGCACAATAAATTGTTAATAGCAGTTATATCTGTGAGCTAGGTGAATGATTTATGTGTAGCTTTTATTTCTTGTCTTCAGTGTTTCCTACCAACTTAAAAAAAAATGTGGATTTTGTTGTTGCTGCTGTTGTTAGTAGTTTCATTGTTTATCACTGTTTCTAAAGAACATCTGAACTATCTGCCATGTTACAGGAATGTGAAAGTCACTCTGGAAATTGAGGAGACCGGTTAAATATTAGTGTAATAACCTCTCATATCCTGGTGATTAAAAAGAAGATCTGATTATAGGAAATTCCCAAAGGTTTTTCTTAAGATTCACTATAATGCAGTATCAGCTATTGATACCTATGTACAAACAAAAAGTATTGATGGTGAGCACCTTTAAATACATCAGTATGGGTCCTCTATAGTAATTTTGCATCTACTGGGAGCCATCACAGTCTGAGAAAGATAGAAAACCATGGATGTGAGTCACAAAATAATTATTTTACATAAGCTAAGATGAAACCTTTGTTTAACCTTTTTGTCTTCTCTTTATATTTCTTTTCTGTCTTTCCTCAACTTTAGTTCACACCCTTGACCTCTTCCAGTTACATAACAATCTATATTTCCTCATTTCTCTGGAATGTGACCTGTCAAGAACTTCAACATTTCTCTTTTTTTCCTTTTCCATTTGTGGATAAGAGAAAAGAGGAGAAGCAGGGAAAACTGAACTGAGAAGGATGAAAAGGTAGAGAAAGAAAACTGTGAAGTCTGGTGGAAGAGAAAAAGGATGGATGCCCAAGCAGCACTCTACCTGGTGGTGTGAATTGACACCTGTTCGAATCCACTGTCTGTGAGGGATTTTAAGAGGAGACTACATTCCCAATTTGTCTTAAAAACAAGAAAGTGACTTTGGTGACCTCTGCGATGTACTTCCAGACTCAGCAATCTCTTTTCTAAATGGTCATCTCTGATTCTTGCTGCCTTTGCTCTAGACCAGGGGAGATGGTTCCATTTGACAGTTCAGTACAAGGAGGTTTGTATACATGAAAAACTTTGTATTGCCATTTTATGAAGACTGATATTCTCCAAGAAAAAGTGTATTATCAGACCAAATTTTGTGGGTACAAGTGGACTGTCACCTTGTTCTTAGTCATGTTGGTAAAAGTGAAAATACCATTTAAAATAAAACAGAACAAAACAGTGCAGTCCAGGCAGCTGTTAAACTACTATGTACTCTACAAAAAGTCTTCTTTTGCTGCTTGGCTGATCTCGAGATCATCAGGAATCTTTTTTTTTTTTTTTAAGATTTATTTATTGATGCATACAAGCACTGGGGTACAGGCCAGAGGTGTGGGGGTGAGAGGATTCACCACAGAGAGCGGGGAGCAGAACAGGCAGATCAACGGAAGTACACTGCTGAGGGGAGCAGCGGGCACAGCAGGAGAGGTCTGCCTTGCCATGTGGGTCCCCCCCCTGGCCGGGGGCAGGGATTGAACTCGTGCTGCAGTGGCTGCGGTTTGCTTCATAGTGCATTGCTTAACCCACTGCGCCACCAGGGAAGCCCTCATCAGGAATTTTTTAACTGAATCTATTTCTTAAGTGTTTGCTCTTTCGAACATTCTTTTCCGTTGGGTAATACAAGTCCTATAACTTTTTTTTTTTACCTTAAATTGATGTTTTAATGTTTTTCCTATTACCTTAACCTCCTCTTTAATTCATTATAGTGCTTTGCTCTACTAGATACCTAGTAACCACTTGGTTACATAGATGTGAGGGAGGACGAGGAGTTTGAGTCCTTCAGAATAGTGGAGCTCAGTGGCACTCCACATAGGGTATTAACACCTTAAGCTGGTGTGAAACTGGCATTTGGGAAAAGCTGTGACCCCCACCCTGGAGCTTAAAAACAAAACAAATGCAATCTTGTTCATCTGTGGTAATGGAAGGGAGCAGAGAAATCAGTGCACACTAGACCTGTGCCGTCTGCTTCTGGCTCAGTAACTAGGTCAATCCATCCAGTGTCCCTGAGGACCGAGGTCCTGAGACACCTTATTCTGGACTACGCTGGAGTGGGGGGGACTGGTGAGGGTCTCAGGATCTACAGGGAGGCTACCATGAAGCAGGAAATGGGGTAGAGTAAGCAGAAAGATAAAGCTACCAATTAAGACAAATAGCAAATTTTAATCTGCACACACGGCAAGGTAACATTAAAAGCATTAACGTCAACCGTTCAACTGAGTTGTTTAATTGATCTGTGAGTTTCAATCTCCAGTATAGTTATTGATCTTACTTTTTCTTTTAATTCTGTTATTTTTTATTTCATTTCATGATTACTGTTAGCTGCATAAAATTGGCAATTTTTTAATCATTTAAATATTTAATGAAATGTAGTATTTTTATATATTACCTTTTTATCCTTATTAATTAATGCTTTTTGTATTGTAAAGTATTTTGTCTGATACTAACATTCGGTTACTAATCAGTTCTGGTAACTAGTACTACTAGCCATTACTAATTATTACTATTAGGATATTAATATTCTTTTTCTTTTCTCTAGCATTTGCTTTTTTCCCTTTATTTTCAACCTGTTTATATCATTTTAGTATAGACACATTTTTTTCCCAATAGTGAATATCTGGGATTTTATTTTTTAATGCTGACAGTCTCTGGTTTTTATTTTTTTTAAGATTTATTTATTTATGTATACAAGCGCTGGGTACAGACCAGAATCACGAGAGGTGAAGGGATTCACCAGACAGAATGGGAAGCAGAACAGGCAGATGGACTGAAACACACTGCTGAGGGGAGCAGCAGGCCAGGCAGGAGAAGTCTGCTGTGCCATGTGGGCCACCCCCCAGGCTGGTGGCAGGGATCAAACTCGTGCTACAGTGGCTGTGGTCTGCTTCATAGTGCGTTGATTAACCCACTGTACCACCAGGGAGGCCTCCACTGTCTCTGTTTTTTAACTGGAAAGTTCAACTCCTGTGAAGATGACTATTTAAAATTATCTTTACTGTAGGTGCTGAACCAGTCTACATTCCCATCAACCATTTTCTTCACACCCTTGCCAACATTTATTGTTTCTGGCCTTTCTGATATGGGCCATTCTCACTGGAATGAAGTGGTATCTCATTGTGGTTTTTATTTGTGTTTTCCACATGATAAGATATGCTTTCCAATGATAAGATATGATGAGCATTTTTTCATCGTCTGTTGACTATCTGTATGTCTTCTTTGGAGAAGTGCCTATTAAGCTCCACTGCCCATTTTTCAATTGGGTTTTTTGTCTTCTTTTTATTAGTTATGTGACTTCTTTGTAGGTCTATATTAGCCCCTTGTCGTGTATATAATATGCAAATATTTTCTCCCATTCTGTAGAATGTCTCTATTTTAATGTAGTTTCTTTTGCTGTATAGAAGATTTTTAGTTTGATGTGGAAACAATGAGAAGGGCCCAGTGGTCTATGGTAAAGGAATAAGGGTGCTTTAGGGGTGGTTGTTGTGTGGCTATACAGATGAGGAGCTGTAAACCTATCCTCTTAAATCACATACAGTATTGTAAAACAATGTTACCTCAACAAAATTCTCTCTACCATCTCTAAAAAGTACTTTTGATTTTCTGTTGGCAATGCTTTCTCCTTATTTTGCTTTTTGTCTTTCCTTTGCTGGTATTTTGATTACTTTTTAAAATTCCTTTTTACCTCTGCTGATTTGGAAACTATAGAGTATATCTTGTCTATGTGTTTACTATTACAAATGCACTTACCCATTCTTTTCCTAATAGTTGATAAAGGTTTTAAAATACAGTTATCTTCCTGCTCCAATAAGACTGTGTTTTAGCAACCAAATATTTGGGGCAATTATCACTATCTAGAATCTTAATTCCATATTTATAAGACTATGACATAAAATAGTTACTACACAATCAAATATAATTAGGTTTATCACTCTAATTTGGTTTTTGTATTTGTTTGTGCCATTTGTTTCTGTAATACAACACTTTTGTTATGAATTTAACTTTCTTCTTACTGTGATACATCCTTTAATAATTCATTCAATAAAAGTTTGTAATTAGTAGACTTGGTATTGAAAGAAAAGTCCTCCATGCCATCATTATTCTGAATTGTAGCTTGGCTAGTTATAGAAATCCACATTGAAGTTAGCTTCAAGTTAGTTTTCCCTTCAATGCTTTGAAGCTACAACCACTTTGGCCTTGGTGTCTATTGCTATTTTATAGGTAGTCTATGTTTTTACTCTGATGGCTTTTGAAATGTTCTCTTTATGCTTATCTATTAACTTTATGTACTTTACTACAGTGCATGTGGGTTTGAATTTATTTTCCTCATTTTGCATTTGATATGTGCTTTCATTTCAAGAATTTAAGACAACTCTCTGTATCACCTCTCCAACTATTACTTCTACCATTCCTTTCATTATCTCTTTCTGAAACAGTAATTAGACGTACCCTTCATGTCTTTTGTCTATGTTGCATAACAAGTCACTCTGAAACACAATGGCATACAAAATAACCATTTTACTGTACTCACAGATTCTGTATGATAAGAATTTGGATAACTGCTTTACAATGTGCCTGATGTCAGATGAGAAAACTTGAACAACTGGTGGTCACTTGGATGACTTTTTTTTTCCCCATTCACATGTCCAGATTCCAGTGACAAAGGCTAGACTCTACTGAATGTAGGTTGTGGTGCCCACAAATTAATTCTTTGTGTTTTGAGTCTTCTCACATTATAGTAACTTCAGGGTAATCATACTGCTAACATGACAGACAGCTCTGGGCTTCAATGATGAGTATTCCAGCAAACAAGGTAGACACTGCCTGGACTTTATTATCATCTAGCCTCAGATCTACACTGTATCACTTCCACCTTTAATTAGTCATAGATCTGCCCAGAATGGAAATATTGGGCACTACAGCCATCTCTTAATGGGAAGAACATAAAAGAATTTTTTTACCATAATTTAAAACTGCCAAACAACATCTTCTCTTTTTATATCATGCTGTGTTCTGGATGGGTTCCTTAGTATAATCTTTCAATTCAATAACTCTTAGTTAATTAGATGTAGACAATCCTTTTATGATATATATATCATATATATATTTACCACATCATTACATTATACACTTAAATATCTTATATTTATATTATATCTTACAAATTTATATTAAATTTATTTGCTATCTTACAAAGATATTGTCAAATAGCTTAGAATTTAACCTCAAATGAGGCTCAAAAAAATTTTTGTTCTTTGGATATAATCAGTTTAGGTTTTTTTTCTCATTCTTGAACATTTTAAAGCATAATATCTATATTTTTACTTATTTTTTTCTTGCTCATATTTTCTGTACTTGTTTCTTAAATTTGATTCTTTTTTAATTTATTCCTTTGCCCTTGGATGCATTTATTTTAAAGTCATTGTAGATTACTTTCCAGTATGGAATTCTATTCCAGTGGAAATGGGTCATCTTTAGGAAATAGAAAATGTCTGTAATATATACACTCATATATAAAAAGAACTCCCCTCATAACAAATTTAGATTTTATATTCTTTTCAAACACACATCAAAAATTTGTAGAGTAAGACCACATTTTTCAAAGAAATACTGTAATACAGACCATATTCTCTGACTTAAATTTAGTTAAGTTAGAAATTCTCTTAAGTTGGAAAGTTAAAAACACATTCTTAAATAACTACTGATTTAAGTGAAGAATTATAAACCATTATAAAAGAATAACAAAGGAAATGCTCATGGCCAAACTTCTGTACTGGGGGTAAGGAGTCATTTGAAAGAAATTTATAGGATCAAATGCATTATTTAAAATTTTTTTCAAGTGAATAAGCATTTGCTTCAAGGAGCTAGGAAATCAATAGAGTCAATCCCCCAAAAGTAAAGTTAATAAATTCAAAACCTAGTTCTTTGAGGAAATCAATAAACTTCTAGCAAGCCACACTAAAAAGCAAAGATAAGAAATGTTAGCAATTCAGAGGGGGCTATAACTAGAGAAACAGTAGAAATTAAAAGTATTATTGGTTATACAGTTTTTAATAATGATTGGCTTTATGACAGTAAATTAAAAACTAGGTGGAGTCAATAATTTACCAGGAAAATACAAGTTGAAAAGTTAACCCAGGAATAAACAGGAAATCTGGATAAGTTAAATTGTCAATAAAATAGATCAATAGTCGAAAGTCTCCCTATACTTTAATTCCAATCCTTCCCCTATCCCTTGCCAAAGAAATCTTGCCACATGGTTTTGCAGATAAGTTTTACCTAATTTAATGAAATAAACAATCCTATCTTCTACAAATGGTTCCAGACAACCGGAGTAAAAGCTACCAATTTATGTTCATTATGTTACAATCTTTGGTACCAAAGTAGGATAAAACTTCTACAGGTAGAGTAATGTATAGTGAAATTCATATATATATTTTTTTCATATATATATAAATGTCATTTTTTGGAATTCTGATATGAAAATATTAGAGTAATTTTGAAATCAAATCTAACATAATATATAAAATAACATATCAAGTACAACAAATAAAGCTAAGGTCAAATATAATGATACCACAGTTTAAAATTTTCTTGTAATCTACCTTATCAGATTAAGGGAAAAACCCATTTGCTCATCTCAATGGATGTGAATAAAATTTTAAAAAGTCAAGAACCATAATTAAAAAGAAATCTCTGAGTGAACAAAGGATATTAAACTATACAAGTATATACAAGCAGCATCACTAAAGTCAAGAATGTGATATGCCTGCTATGATCTCTATAATTAAACATATTACAAGATCTAATCTTGCTATTAAAGAGGGGGAAATGGTATTCAATGATTAGCAAGAAAGTACAAAATATTTGCAGACAGCATTATTTCTAAGCTAGAATTTTAACAGGCTCTTCAAGATAAAAGATGCTAAATAATGCTGATAAATAATGATCAATGTGAAAAATCAATGGCAATTCCAAATACCTAAGCAATAGGAAATCCATACACCTATGGAATGGGGCTGGTGGGGAGGGGGGGTTCCCCTTTACAACTACAACAAAAATATTAAGATACCTAGGAATAAACCTGACAAAAAGTGCAATGTTTTTGTGCCTATAATATTAACAGTAGGGCAGGGGATTGTAAGAAAAAGTACATCTTACTAATAATTCACAGAACATAACTTCAATATAAAATCAACACTATAAATGTTACAATTCTTCACAATTAAATGAAATTTCAGTCAAAAACCCAACAAGATTCTTTTGTGTGTGGAATGTGACAAACTGGTTCCAAAGTTAATTATATAAAAAGAAAACATCTTAGAACAGATGGGTCATTTCTCAGAAATAGAGGAAATATGATTTGTCCTCCTGGATAGGAAGATTCCTACTAGTGCTATGGTGATTACATAGTGCAGTGTCATAATATGAAAAAGAGCACTAAGGTAGACACAATATGCACGGGACCTTGACATATGATAGAGGAAACATCACAAACCCAGTGAACTTGGGAGCTACTGACTGTACTGAAAAAATATATATGAAGAAATTAACCCCCATCTCATACTTCATGACCACAGTTCTCAGACTTTTTGGTTTCAGGACTCCTTTATAATCATAAACTATTGAAGAGCCCAGAGTTTTTTTTAATGCGAGTTCTAGCTATTGATATTTAACATGTGCTGTGTCTGAATGTTTGTATTCCTTCCCCTTCCTCCACCAAAATCATGTTGAATTTGATATTAAGTATATGGGATTGCTATTGACTTTTCAAATTGATTTTTTTGGGTGTACTTTAGTATTTTAGCCACAAAGGTCTCACATATTTTGTCATACTGTGAACAATAAATTTCTGTTTACCAGTTACCTAGTCTATATTTTATTGTAGCAACCTGAAATGACCACGATATATTAAAATGGAGACTAGGAAATATATAAAACACATGAACAGAGAAGTTTACATTCCATTAAACATCAGAATGATGACATCAACATGTTATGTAGTCTCTGGAAAATGCCACTATTTGTGAGAGAATGAAAAAGAAAAAGTAAATAATGTCTCCATGTTATTACAAACTAATTTTGATATTGCTGGACCCCTGAAAAAGTTACGAATACCTCTAGGCATCCCCTCCATACTACAATTTGAAAGTCACTACTATAAATTAAACTCCAGATGAACTATAGATGTAAATCTGGAACAAAAGAGAACTTTTTACAACTATTAGAAGAAATTACAGTTGAACACATTTATGATCATGGGGAAGGAAGGATTTTTGAATGTAACATCAAAACTCAAATTATAAAGGAAAAGTCTAAAAAAATCAAACACCCAAATTTAGTATGTATGTTTGACAAAATATTACATAATAATATTAAAAGGAAAGTCACAATCTAGGAGACACAATTCTAACATATACCTCAAACATTTCATTGACTTATATTAAAAGGATTACTATTCAGAGAATATAAAGTACCTTTAGAAATAAGAGAATCTAATAAGAAAAAATACGCTCAAAAAATAAACTTTACATCTTTACTAGTCAGAGAAAAGTAAAACATCCATCAGATTGCTAAAAAATTTTAAATCTTATAATACCAAGTTACTAGTTCTATGGAAGCAAGAGAAATCTTCTGGACTGCTGGTGGAAGTGTGAATTGGTATCACCACTTAGCATGTACCTATGTATAAAATATATGAAAATACCTTGTCCAGTTGAAAATACACGTTTATGATACATAAACTCCACCCCTAGATATATAATTTAGAAGAAACATAGAGAACTGCATGAAGAAGAATTAATTTATTCATTGAATAAGTATCAAGTTCCTCCATGAGCCAAGCATCATAATATGTCTTGGGTAAAAAGGGTGAACAAGTCCTCTCATGAAACTGAGGCAGATTTATGAATAAACCCAAGCCGATGTTAGTTCAGGGAGTAATTGGTACCAAAAAGCAAAATTTAGCAGGGTAAAGGGATGAGGCTGGAGGTATTACATTTAGGTGGGAAGACCTCTTTGAGAAGAGCTACGAGGCAGTAAGATCTTTGTTTAAGTTCTGAGGAAAGTGTGTCAGGCAAGAAGGTATGGTGAGCTCAAATATTCTGAGGCAGAAATGAGGTTGAATCATTGGAAAGAACAGAGATAAGCCTCAGACATGGAATGGGGTTAGCGAGTGTAGTAGGGTGGAAAGCTGTGACAATAGTAGGAAAGAGAGATTGGGGGCTGGGACTTGTTTGAAAGTGTTAAATGGTTGGATTCAGAAGACAAAATAGACAACTTAGTGATGAGAATTAAGGTTTTGAGGGAAAAGGCTCAAGGATGACTTTGAGTTTCTTGCCCAAGCACTGAGACCTAGTGATGCCACTTGCAGAGATAGAACCACCTAAGAAGCAGCCAATGGCTTGAGGGGTAGGAAAGAATCACACCTACAGAACTGTTTGTACTAATAAATCATTGGAAATCTCCTAAGAATGAATGAATTGGGAACTACTGGAAATAGTCATTTAATGAACTACTATACAGAACTTGAAAATTACTGACCCTATATCAATACATGGATAAATATTAAAAACATTCTGTAATGTCAAGTTGCAACATATTATACTCAGTATGGTAATGTTCAGTATGATACTAAACATTGTTTAAAAACACAAATACCAGCTATCTTTTTTAGCTACAAATATGTCAAACAAAAGCTTAACAACACAGACTGGATTTCTACCAAATTCATGAAACTGGTTGTCTCTAGAGAATAAGGGAGCAAAGAGAGTTCCAGGGGCCTCATTTTCTCTCTTTTGAAGGATAGATGAAAAGAATAACATTTGTTCATTTGTAAACACTGATGCATACAACCCTGCAAAGGGATGTTTACATCTTAGAGACAGACCAAACAAAAGCGTCCATCCTAATGATAGGCCAAGAGAGTTCCTGGGCAGTAACAGGCATTTTGAAGATACTCAGCATTTACGAGAAATGGAGCAAAGGATACAAATTATAGAGCGCCAACTACAAAACCTGCCCAACTTTTAAGCTCTGATTGTATAGTAAGATGAAGCCTACAGCGAGATCATAGGAAGATCAAAGACAGAGTCATTGAGTATAGGCTGAAAATAGGCACAAGTCCCTTGGTGGTGGTGGTGGTGTTTTTGATTTTAAGAATGTATAATAGTTATAAAATGAGTTCATGCACATCATCTATCCCAATATTAATATATGTTCTAAGTATTACTTGCTTCTTTGGATGTTAACAGATGTTGCTAAAAAAAAAAAAGTACGTTCTGTGATCCAATAAGTTTGGTGACAATAGCTTAGGCAGGATTTTTTTCCCTTAGGGAGACATCTCAGAGCCCATAACTTACAGGCGTGCATTTCCCTAAGGGAAAAATATTCTACAGTGTGTACAAAATGACTTTCCACAGAACTGCTTTTTAAACCACAGCTCATCTCATGGACTAGTGGTATGCAGGATACTTGGGAGTAGAGAATCAGACCCTTTCTACTCCTGCCCTGCCCTCCCATTTCTGTCCTGTTGTTCACTACATATGCAAAGCACTCCAGCTTCATTCAGTCATCTTCCTGACTGGAAATGCTGACGCCAAAGACCATCGCAACCCTTTGTATATGCTGTGCCTAGATGTTTGGACAATTCTGCCCTGAAGAGTTGGGAAAGGGCAGGCTTCCAATAGGTTATGAAGGGAGCACCTTCCACAAGGGTTTCATGATTCAAGGAGGAGATTGTGTTAATGGAATTGTGTTACTGGAGGCCATTTGCAGATAAAAAATCTAAACTTTAGACACTTAGTTCCAGATTGGCTTTCTGTGGCAATCGTAGTCCCAGTACAAATGGCTGCCAGTTCATCACCTGCTCTAAGTGGGATTGATTGTATGGGAAACACAGCACTCAGGAAAATCATGGATGGACTTCTAGTGATGAGAAGGATGGAGACTGTTCCTATGGGCCCCAGCAATAAGACCAGGCTGCCTGTGGCGACCTCACAGCATGTGGGGATGTAGAGCAGAGCAAGACTGAAACAGGGCTTGCCTTGTCCTGGGTGACGCTCTTAAGCAAGGTGATCTGGATTACCCCCGTGTTCGCTTTCCTGCCTGTTGCTGCCTTATTGATCAAGAGACCTTAGAAGTATTGCAGATTCAGAACCCAAGATTTTCTGTTTGTTTTCGAATATAAATAAATTTTTGGTTTAAAAAAAAAAGTGATGATGGCCTTCCTGCAAGGTCTTTCTCTCCAATATTACCATCCTCATGCATGAGCATAAGCCAGAGACCCTGCATTTCCTGTTACAGGCTGCAACTCCAGTGGGTGACAAGACTCAGGAGATCAGTGTCAGGCTGGAACAGACCTGTACACAGCGTCTCTTGTGTCTGCGGCACACCCTTAAAATGCCCTTGATGATGGCCGTAACTTGGTCTTGCCTTCCCTTAGGCCTCAGAGTCTGGGTTTAGACATTGGCTGTAGGCCCTTTACAGCAAACATAGTTGCTTTTCCACTCTTCCATGTTTGATGTAAGAAATTCTTAAATCCTTTAAGGCTAAAATTAAATTTTATTAAAGTGAGATGTTCCAGACCATTAGAGGTCCCCATCTCTGGCCAGCACACACTGCAGCGGTGCCCTGGCAGAGGGAGGGGTGCTTCACCACACCTTCTCCCAGGGTTAGAGATGGCAGGGGTGGCGGCAGTACTGTTTATTTTCCTCAAGAGTCAGATACTATGTATAGATACATGTGTAAAACCAAAATAGAGCTTTCTCCAGCCTGAGGGCCCAGCTGAACATTTTATCTCATTCAAAAGAATCACACATGCATCTTTAAAGAGCTTTGGAAAACAGCATCTTCGCTGGAACAAATGGCAAAGTTGTGAATCACATAGCGTAACAAACACTAGAGCCTGTTTCAAGTCCTCCTTTTCTCTTTACCCCCCACAGCCCCATACCCCAAGGTAGATGCTGTCGAAACACCTCTTCCTTGAGTTTTTCATTCCCCTCCACTCTACCCTACTTTCTTTTTCCCCTTTCTCTTTCTACAAATTTTCACTGCAGGCAATTTTTATCTTTTTAAAAATTTATATGAATCACTTTAGCTTTAGCTTCTTCAGGTCCTTCTATTCCTTGACTTTTTCCCCAGGATTTTCTCGCTGTGACTTACCCCTACTGAACCCATGAAGAAAGCTGGGGGAGAACAGAAAACCACCAATTCTTATATGTTACATGTTTTCTCAATTATACACATATAATGCATATGATATATAACATAGATTACATAGAATATTATACACATATAATATGTCACTTATATAACATGTTTAATGTTCTATATAAATATATGACATTTAGTATAATTCATAGGAACATAATTTTCATATATAATGTATGGCATGATAGTTATATATAATATGTTATGATGTGTCCAACAGCGCTCATAAGTATTCTTATCCTTTGTTCCATAAGAATGTTAAAGTTGGGGCCTCTCTGCTGGCGCAGAAGATTGAGCGCTGCACTGTGAAGCATTCGCGGCACAGCAGCGCTAGTTCGATCCCCGGCAGGGAGGGGACCCACATGGCTCAGCAGACTTCTGCCTTGCCCACTGCTCCCCTCAGCAGTGTGTTCCAGTCGATCTGCCTGTTCTGCTCCCCACTCTGTCTCTGGTGAGTCCTCTCTTGCATGCATTAATAAATAAATCTTTTTTTTAAAAAAAAAAGAATGTTAAATTCATGCACCAATCAGATATTTCTTCAGAAAGTTCAGTAACTAGCTCTCTTTAAAAAGTTCATGCCCTTTGCTTAATTCCAAAGTATAACAAGTGATGTTCTTAAGGAGTTTCTCCAAAGACTGTGTAATTAGGCTGTGTGATTAAAACAAGTGGACAAAATAGCCAAGTGTTGGTCACTTATATGAACAAAGCTGTCCATCTGTTTATCTTCTTCTGAGTGGATGGTCTGTGCTCAGGTGGGAAGACCCTTTTATGTCTGACTTGTGATAAATAAGATATGGGAGCTCTTGAGTTAGACAGTTGTCTCCATTGCTCATCAAAGCAAATACATATGCTTAGAAATTTCATGTCTTTTACATAGATTCCAAGTTTCCTTTTCTTCTACATAAACCAGAGATGCATTTTCTAATTGTCCTTCTTTTAAGCAAGTTTTTACATCAGAGTGTGTGTGTCTCTGTGTGTGTGTGTCTCTGTGTACATTTTGGTTTGTGTGACTTTTCCAAACATATTCTTTTTTACTTGCACATTTAATCAAGTACTAGACAAATATTTCATATGTAAACTATGCAAAAAAATGTCCTGACTGAGTTTAAGATTTTAGAATCAGAACTAGGGACTTCTTCAGAGAGAAACTAAACTTAAAAGGAATAGAAAATGTCAGAATATACACCATTCTACTCCTGCTGCTTGATCTTGGTCAGAGTGAAATCAAGATTCAGTGGTGAGGACCATATCCTGTTGCCATGGAAATGATTGTACTGTCACAAATTTAGTACTATGACTTCATGGTGAAGAGGAACAGATGGTCTGCCAGAGAATGAAGACCTAGGGTTAGAAAAATGGGGAGTAAGCCATCTTAATGTCTTTTTGGAAGTAGGTAGGAGCATAATTATAAGCAAAAACTTGTAGGTTTACAAAAAATACCTAGCAAGAAGAAGCTTAGCCACTGTAAAACTACAAAGCTCTTTTCCAATGAGAAAGGCAGCATTGCAAAATGAAGTACAGGTGAATATACAACACAGATTACACTTAGTCCACATTCCAAAGCTGGCTCTCCACTCTTCGCCAACTCTCGCTTGACTGTTTTTGAAATTGGTAATACCAAGAACCCTCTGGGGCAGTGGAAGTGTCCACATTTTCCATGTTTCACACGAGCCACTTCTTACATATTTCTGGGTTCAGTGTTGGTTGAGATTCTGCTATCCTGGGTCACCCATTTCCAAACAGTTTCAAGAACACAGACGTGGATAGCTGGGTTGGTAGTGTTAGGGCCTGCTGCTAGGGCCAATGTAGATAGCTTATCCTGCCCCTAGTCTAATGCTCAGACCCAAATCACGCTGAACTCTACAAATCAGTCTCCAATGATAGGAAAAGAAAACCAAAGTATTACCAGTGACTCAAAGTTGACCCAAAGCATGACTTTTTAGAACAACCAAGCCCTATCTTTCCATTATGACACTGTTGAATTAAATGGCAATGAAATTTCCTAAGTTTGTAAATGCCACTAGTCATTCATCCTTAGAAACACACTTTTTATGTGGAATAGAGGCAACAAAAGGGATTTCCCAGCAGTATCATCCCCTGAGAATGATTATCAAATAAATTACCCAAGAGAACATCACTTAGCAGCTGGTACATGCCAGCTTGAGTCTTCAAAAATTTTTCCTGGCTTTGAAATGACTTTAGATTTACAGAAGAGTTGCAAGTAGAGAGTTTGCAGATATCTTTTATCCAACTTCCCTTGATGTTGACATGTTATATAACCATAGTACAATGACTGAATCAGTGAAATTAACATTGGTACAATACTATTGACTAAAATAGACTTGATTGAGATGTCACCAGTTTTTACAGTAATGTCCTTTTTTGAGTCCAAGATCCAATCTAGAGGCCATGTTATATTAAGATGTTGTATCTAAATCACCTTTAATCTGTGACCGTTTCTCCATCTTTCCTTGACCTTGGTAATTTTGAAGCATATTGGTGAGATATTTTGGTGAATCTTTCTGGATTAGGTTTTACTGATATTTTCTTTTGACTAGACTGAACTACTCATTGTAAACTAGGGCTTTGTAAAAAATGATACCACAGAAGTGAAGTGACATGATAGCAACATGACTTATTACTGGATCATTTATAATTTGGGCTATTTACTTAAACTGGCAACCTTCAGCTTTGTCTAGTGTAAAGTCGCTATTTTTCTTTTCTGTACTCTTTGTTAGTAGGCATCAGTAAATCCAGTTCAAACTCAAAAAGGGAAATAAGCTTTACATCCTAGAAGCATGTTTGTCAAAGAATTTGTGAACACATGTTTAAACCACCGCCATAATGAACAGATTCTTTTTGTGTCTGAGATGCTTTGAAACTACAAAAATATTGTGTTTCTCTGTAGTTTTACTTTTTTTTTTCTTCAAATTTTTATTTATTTATGCACACAAGACCTGGGGTACAGGCCAGAGGCATGGTGGGGGGTGGTGAGAGGATTCACCGGAGACAGAGTGGGGAGCAGAACAGGCAGATCTACTGAAATACACTGCTGAGGGGAGCAGTAGATGAAGCAGGAGAGGGCTTCTGTGCCATGTGGGTTCCCTCCTAGACAGGGCTGCTGCAGCGACCCCATAGTGTGGTGCTCAATTCCTTGTGCCACAGGGAAGGCCCCTGTAGTTTTATTATTATTTTTAGGGACCCTTGCTTGTAGTAGCAATCATTGTGGTGCTCTAATGGTGATTTTCAACTTCTCTCATTCCTACTCTACCGACTGTTTGGTATTCTTCTACAATATAAGGATGATACTCCTCTCCCCCATCTATTTATTTATTTCATTCACTTATTTATAGCACTGTGGACTTAGCATCTCCATTTAATCTTTGAATGATAATCTAACACTGTAGTTCTATTTTTGTTGTTCAACTTGTTCTAATTGTGGCTATGGGACTGGTTTAAGTTGGCTCCTGTGCCTTTTTGATATGCTATGAGCAGGAAAACGCTAATATAGCAGGGCAGAGTCTGGAATGTACAGAAGGGTCTATCTACAGGCAGGGCCCTTGACTGGCACATAGGAATGTGGGAAGTTCCCTGTACTGAGGTGGAAATATCTGCACCCTGGTAGGGCTGCTTTGCCCACTCAAGGCAGTGAGTGTCTTCTTCCTTCTGAAAGCCTTGCTTGGGATCGCTGTAATTGCCAGGCCGAGAATATCTCCGTAAACACCGTAGACTCAGAGTCTCCAGTGGGCTTCCCAAGGAGGTGTGTTAGACACAGCACTGACTCTTCACTGCTGAGGGGAACGTACACTGGGACTGGAGGGACAGCAGAGAAAAGCCGTGTGTGAATTTCTATGAACTCTGCCAAAATGTGTCTTTTTTTTCCCTTAATGAGTGGCTGTTTGGTGACTATAATAAATTTTAGCTATTAGTGCAGCTATAGGCTTAAAAAAAACCCTTCCTTATTCAGTGGCATTAAAAGAATCTCTAGATTCATTTTGCATTTTTCTTGTCCCATTAGAGAATCAGCCATTTATTTCTTCAAGGTTCCTTGGTTTCCGTTATTATAGGAAAATTTTTATATGCTAGAAAGTAAGATCTAGGTGTTCATGGCCAATGGGATATCATTGATCTTATGCTCTTTCAGCAGACAAACAAGGACAGGTATGTATATTTACTAACTGGCTCTTGTGCTCTCTCTCATATGTGCACACATACAGACTTATATTTCTGTTTTTTATTTTTGCATAGAATAACTGGTATAGGAGCCTCCCTGGTGGTGCAATGGGTTAAGCAATGCACTATGAAGCAAACTGCAACCATTGCAGCACAAGTTCGATCCCTGTCTCCGGCCAGGGAGGTGACCCAATGGCACAGCAGACCTGCCTTGCCTGCTGCTCCCCTCAGCAGTATGTTTCAGTTGATCTGCCTGTTCTGTTCCCCATTCTGTCTCTGGTGAATCCTCTCACCCTCCACAGCTCTGGCCTGCACCCCAATTCTTGTATGCACAAATAAATAAATCTTTAAAAAAAATAACTGGTATATAAGCCAGAGGTATGGTGGTGGGGGGGTGGGGGCGGGTGGTGTGAAAGGAATCACCAGAGACAATGGGAAGTAGAACAGGCAGATCTACTGAAACACACTGCTGAGGGGAGCAGTGGGCAAGACAGGACAGGTTTGCTGAACCATATGTTGGTTAGCCTGGATTGAACTTAGGCTGTAGAGATGGCAACACTGAGACTTAACCCCTAGGCCTTTAGGGAGGCCCTGTATTTATTTGTGAGTCTTTCTGTCTGTGAACACACATAAAGTAGTCACACTGGTACTACCCACTGTAATTTTGAACCACAGGGTTCATTCTAGGGAAAGCACGAAAGCTGAGTTCCATCAGCAATAATTTGTTTACTATTTGTTCAACCCTAGTATACATGCAAAGTAGTTTCAGAATTGCAAGCCCTGTTTGTTTTTTGACCAACAAAAACTACTGTGTACCACTGCTTTTACATGAGCCTCACAGTAGCCACTGAAATCATTTCCAAAGTTATTTAGGCCAACTAAGTAACTTACCCATCCAATTTCAGTTAGGGAATTTCATATATTTATAACACAATCACATTTGTTAGTCTGCATTGTGTCCTGGCATCCCCATATTCTGGTTGATTATAAAACTTGCATGCAATAAATTTCATTTTACTCTTAGTTTTAAATTAAATTGGAATAGGTATACCAATGTATGAACATTGACACACACATGGATCCACCACCATTGTACCCTGCAGACATTCTTGTCACTAAGTATCCCTCCTTTGTAATTAACCTCTTCCTGACTCCTGGAAATCACTAATCAGTATTTGCTGTCTCTATAGTTTATTTTCAGAAAGCCATATAAGTAGAATATTATGTATTCTTCTAAATTTGGCTTCTTTCACTTAGCAAAATGCATTTAAGATTCAGCTATGGGGGGCCTCTCTGGTGGCACAAGGGGTTAAACACCAAACTGTGAAGCATCCATAGCTACTGCTACATGAGCTCGGATCCCCTGCCAGGGAGCTGACCCACAGGTACAGCAGACCTCTCCTGTCGCACCCGCTGCTCCCCTCA
Organism: Galemys pyrenaicus; assembly: GCA_019455555.1. Taxonomy (NCBI): domain Eukaryota; kingdom Metazoa; phylum Chordata; class Mammalia; order Eulipotyphla; family Talpidae; genus Galemys; species Galemys pyrenaicus. The sequence continues at coordinate 5,793,196 of JAGFMF010011659.1, read as the reverse complement.
GCAGTGTATTTCAGTAGATCTGCCCGTTCTATTCCCCACTCTGTCTCTGGCAAATCCTCTCACCACCACCCCCTCACCACACCTCTGGCCTATACCCCAGTTCTTCTATGCATGAATAAGTAAATCTTTTTTTAAAAAAAGATTCAGCTATCCTGTGTGAATCAATAGTTGCTTTCTTTCTTTTGTGTAGTATTTCATTGTATGGGTGCAATGCATCTCTTCTCTTAGGGCCGTCTCAGTTGCTTCCAGTTTTGGGTGATTATGACTAAAATTCTTATTAAGGTTTTCTATATATATAAGTTTTCATTTCACTTTGGTGATTTCTGAGAACTGGATGGCTGGGCTATATGGTGGGAAGTCTATGTTTGACTTTGTCAAGAAACTGGCTTCACCATTTCCTGTTTCCGCAGCAATGACTCAGGGTGCTCATGGCACCACATCGTGACAGCATTTGGATTGTCAGTTTCTTTTTAGACATTCTAAAAGGTATGTTGAGTTCTTTTCTCTTTTTTTGCATTTTCTTAATTATTAATTACATTATGCTTTAATGGATGCCTATTTGCTTGTATATCTTCTTTGCTTGTATATGGTCATTTTTACTTTGATTTTTAAAAAAAGATTTATTTATTTATGCATACATGAACTGGGCTATAGGCTGAAGGTGTGGGGGGTGAGAGGAGTCACCAGAGACAGAGCGGGGAGCAGAACAGGTGGATCAACTGAAAGACACTGCTGAGGGGAGCAACTGGAGAGCCAGGAGAGGTCTGTTGCACCATCTGGGTCACCTCCCTGGCCAGGGATTGAACTTGTGCTGCAGTGGCTCTGGATAGCATCATAGTGCTGCACCCTAACCCCTTGAGCCACCAGAGAAGCCCCTCATCTTTTTAAAAAATTGGTTTGTTTGCTGGTGGGAATGCAAACTGTCCCAGTCCTCATGGAAAGAAGTATGGAGAAGTCTCAAAAGATTAAAGATGGATCTGTCATTTGACCTAGTAATTCCACTCTTGGGTGTCTATGCCCCAAATTAAAAAGCACTATTTCTAAAGGAAACTTGCACCCCCATGTTTATTGCAGCACTATGTAGCTAACTTATGGAAATAAAAACATAAATGTGTGGGTCAAGAAGTTGTGGCATATATACACAGTGGAACAATCCTCAGTGATGGAAAAAGATAAACTTATGCCATCTGCATAGATAGAGCTCAAAGGGATAATGCTCAGTGAAACAACTCAGAAGGAGAAAAATAAATACCACATGGTGTCATTAATATGCAAAATATAAAGTAACTAAATTAGTAAGTAAAGACAAGACTAAAAACTAACTCTTGATAGCTGATTACAGAACTGGAGCACAACAGGGTGGGAGGGAGGGATGGGTAAGTACCAAGAGGGAAGGAAGCACAATGGTCTGTGATGGTGGTGGAATATCAGTGATTGGGCCGTGGGTGCACTATGGTAATAATACCTGATGGGGTTGTCCAAAAATACCTCAATTAAAAAAGATTAAAAACAACAACAACAAAGCAGCTCTCGTGCCCGCCTTTGACTATGCTGGATTCTCCTTTTTCTCTTTTTTCATTTTTAATATTTATTTATTTTTAATATTTGTTATTTATATAGGAACTGGGGTACAGGCCAAAAGTATGGTGGGGGGTGAAAGGGTTCACCAGAGACAGAGCGGGGAACAAAACAGGCAGATTAAAATATACTGCTGAGTGGAGTAGAAGGCGAGGCAGGGGAGATCTGTTGCGTCTTGTGGGTCACCTCCCTGGCCAGGGATCTAACTAGTGCTGCAGTGGCTGCAGATGCTTCACAGTGTAGTGCTTAACTCCTTACACCACCAGGGAGACTCTAAGATTCTTTTTCTTAATCCTTACCCTTTCAAAAATGCAGCTTTCATCCCAAGATTGCCCTGCGGTGTCTATACAGGTGTCTTTCTTAAAAAACCTGTCCCGGGACTCCCTGGTGGAGCAAGGGGTTAAGTCTCAGTGCTGTGAAACTATCAGAAGCATTAGTTCCACACCTGGCTAAGGAGCTGACCCATGAACCTTAGCAAACGTCTCCCGTTTCTCCTGCTGCTCCCCTCAGCAGTGTATTTCAGTCAATTCTGCTCCCCACTCTATCTCTGATGAAACCTCTCACCACCAACGCCTCTGGTTTACACCCAACTCTTGAGTGCATAAATAAATAAATCTTGAAAAACAACCTCAAAAAGACCTGTCCCTTTCAGAGGCAGCTCTTTCTGTTCATTGTGCAAGTATCCTTTCCTTTCTTTTTTTCTTAATAATAAACCTGTCCTTTTGGACATAATCATTAATTAATTTAAAAATAAAATTGGTTTGTTTTTTTGTCAAGTTATGAGTTCTCTATAGTCTGGCTACAAGTCTTTTAATGAATATGTGATATGCAAATATTTTCTCCAACTGTATAATACATCTTGTTATTCTCTTCATCATTTTATAAAGGGCCAATGTTTTTAATTTTATAAGTCTAATGAAGCAATTTTTTTTTGTACATTTTAATTTTGCTATCACATCTATCACTTACCACTAAACCCAAGATGGTGCAAATTTTTATTTTCATTTTACATTGAAATGTATGATCCACTTTGAGCTAACTTATGCAATAAAGATTGTTGACATTCTTATTTTTGTTTGCATTTACATGTTGAGTTGTCTTAGCATTATTTTTTGGAAGAACTAGACTTCTAACATTGAACTACTTCTGCATCTGATGTGTCAAAAACCAGTTTGCTATATCTCAGTGAATCTATTTTTGAGCCCTTCTATTCCATTGATCTGTTTTTCTTTTGGTTCATTCTATACTGTCTCACTGACTATATCCTCATAGTAAATCTTAAAATTAAGTGTATGAATCCTCTAGATATATACATAGCATGTAATATATAAAGCATATAGTATATATCATATATAATATTCCCTGTCTAGTTTTAACACCATTTTCTTATCTGAATCTAGTTGTGAAAAATGTTTTGTTTATTTAGGCTGTCAGCCCGAATGTTTTAAACAATACTTCAAAGTTTTCAAATGCATCTAAGAATTCAAAGAATTAAAAATTGCTGTGTTTATATTTTATAATCACCTAATATAAGATTATTCTGAATCTTGTCATGTTATTAGTCTCTAAGTTTGTTTCTAAGTGGGTTTATACTAATGAATACCATAAATAATACATATAATATTTAACTAGTGGAAAAGTTTTAATTTTCCATGACTTATGTCAAGATGATAAAATTGCCCTGCATGTATTACTGTATTCATGTTGATTAATTTTGTCATTTATGCAGGCAAAATTAAGTCTTGTTGTGATAATATTAATTAAATATTTTCATATAAAAACAGTTGAACTTGTTATTTAATAACTTGAAGTTTTGATTAAAAACAATGAAAATGACACAGTGCAACCCAATGATTAGCAGCCAACATAACCTGTACATTTCATTATTATTATTATTATTTTTTGTTCTTGTTGAAGTAACACTGGTTTACAGCATTGTATGATTTAGAAGCATAGGTTTACACCCTTTCAGATCTATGTTACCATGACACACCCACCACCAAAGTACCCATAATCCTCCACTATAGACCATTGAACCCCCTCCCTGTTTTGCTTCCCCTTCCCCCTTTAGTAACCTCAATTTTGCAGTCATATTTCTAGGGTTTATTTTGGTTTAGTTTTTTTCTGTTCCCTTGTTTTGTTTCTCTATATGCCACATAAGAGTAAAATCATCTGTCATTCTCCTTTTGATAAATTTCACTTAGCATAATTCCCTCCAGTTCTATCTGTATTGCTGCAACTGGCAAGATCTCATCTCTTTTTGCAGGTGAGTCATATTCTATCATGTACATATGCAACTTCTTCCTAATCCGATCTTCTGTCCTTGGGCGGCATGTAGGTTATTTCCATAACTTGGTTACTGTAAATTGTATTGTAGTGAACACAGGAATGCATATATCCCTTCGAATTAGTGTTTTCACATTCTTTGGGTAAATATCTTGGAGTGGAATTGCTAGATCATGTGGCAGATCTATTTTTAATATTTTGAGAAATCTCCATACTGTTTTCCCTGGGGCTAGACCAGTCTACATTCCCACCTACAGTGTACGGCTTTCTATTATTCCATATCCTTGCCAACACTTATTTATAGTCTTTTTGATATGGGCCATTCTCTCAGATATGAGGTGATATTGCACTGTGAGATTGACTTGCATTCCTCTGACAATAAATATGATGAACATTTCTTCATGTGCTTAATCTGTATATTTTTTATTTGTAATAAGTATTGTGCTAACTGCACAGAAGAAGTGCTCTAATAGCTTAAATATAAATGAGAGAGATTAAATAATCTGCCCCATAACAGTTAACTTCATATCATAAGTAGATATATCACTTGCATGTTGTCTTTGTCAGCCCAGTTTTAACAGATTCTTAGCAGTCCTGGAATAGTGTAAGATTAAAAATAATTTGTACTAAATTAGCATTTTCTCAGAACTGTGTTTTGAGTTGCATTATTGAATAATGGAAAATTCAATATTGGACTTGGAATTAAAAACAAATTTGTTGTTTAGAATGAACAGCAGTAATGAGTCCAAATTTAGCAGTTTAACTCAAAATCAAATTAAGTCAACAAATGCTAGAATGACTGTCCTCTCCCCTTATTTAGCACTGTCCTCTCCTCTTATTTAGAATTGGCAGTCTCAACCTCAGTGCATGGAGCAAGAGGCAGCCCTCCCATGCATCCTGCAGAGACAAACTGGTGATCTATAATGCACCTGGCAGAGGAAATAAGTGAGACTTGAAATCCATCTGGAGGAAGAAACATCTTTTCTAATTTATATTGAAGTGTCAAACAGGGGCAGCCTTAGTTGAAGAATCCTCTCCTTTGCCAGATCTGTTGTGTTAGTAAGAATATATTATAGATGAAAGTTACAGTACACATGACAAAGAATGGTGTAAGTATTTAACGCAAGTATCTGGAGACAGATGGTGCCAGGGTTGGGAAGTGGCTCCATTATTCTATTAAAGATCTGTTTTGTTTCCTTTTATCTTTACATTTTGACATTCTTGAATGTTAAATGTTCATCTTCAAGAAGTCATCTCATGGCAACAAGATTGTTGCTGTGGCTCCAAGATCACATCCTCATACAATCATGTCAAACCCTCAATCTCTCTCTCTCTTTTTTTTTTCCTAATTGGGAATAAGAATCAGTCCCAGAAATAAATCCCTACCCCAAACCCCAGTGGATTTCCCCTCAAATATCATTGGCCATAACTGGGTCACATAGCTACACTGACTTCAAAAAAACTTCGAAATGACATCCTGCAAAGAAAGAAGAAAAAAAGTCACCAATGGTGCCTACCACATTCACAAAAGACAAGTCCCTTTTCTACTTTCTCTTTCAAAGGCAACCTTTCAGTCTGGTGAGTAAAAAGAACTTCAACCACCTAACTCTTGAAGAATTTCTTTCTTCATAAACTTTGTAATCCCTGTACTATGGCACTCATTCAGGCTAATTGGAAAGAAAATAAATCTAGGTTAGTTTGATATAAAAATCATAGAGTAATTGTAATAACGTATGTGGCTACCACTTTAAACTGTTACTTTTAACTTCAGCTTATCAGTAAGACTGGGTTAACCAGGAAAGACCAAGAACTAACCCTCAGAGGAAGTTTAATCATCTGGATTAAACATGTTCTTTGACGACAAATGGATCTACCAAGCCTAAGCGAATTTTTTTTTTTCTGTACTCTCTCAAAATTCTTAAGGAGCATTTGGGGTGGAGTGGGGTGGAGGAGTGGTAATTGAGGGACTAAATAGAGGCAAATTAACCTAATATTGGCTTCTTAGTATCTCTATAACTTAATTTCCTAAATCTTGTAACATGAAAGATCCTAATACTTTCTTTTAATCCAATATCTTAATATTCTTAATCTAATCAGGATCTTAAGATTTAGAGAAGTACTATTTGTGAATCTTTCTGTAAAACAAAAAACCCCATTATCAATACATCAAAAAACCACTCCTTAATTACCTCTTGTGTAAACATAGATTGATATATACATGATGTTTAACTAATGTATGCTATAGTTTTTTGCCTTGGTTTCCTTTAGTTTTATTATTTTCAATAGTATCCATATATCTCTTATAACAAAAATTTCTGGGTAAACTTTTATTTTTATGGACCTTGAGCAAGACATTTTGCTCTACACACACACACACACACACACACACACACACAAACACACCAACAGAACAAATAACCCAACCCATTTTATGCTAAAAAAAAACCCCTTCTTCTCCAAAGTTATGTTTTTTCTTAATGGAGCTTTTAGGAAATGGTGTAAACAAACTTCATTCTCCCATCCACCCCCCCAAGATTGGTAAATTAAATATGTTCTGGGATGTGAGTCTCACATGATTCTCTTATGAAAAGTACTTCTTTTTCTTTTGGTGTCTTGGATTTACTGAAGAGCACAAGGTTAAGAGGAGAGAGAACTACATGTGAGACTCAGGAGTCATCTACAGCATTGTGAAATCTCTTCCTTGTTGGTAATGTATTTAATTTCAATCTACATCATGGCTCCCACATTTTTCCGAAGAAGCCAAAGAAAGCAAAAGAGACATCATCCCTAATTAAGCAAAGTTGATTACTTCAAAGTACCCTTTCAGTGTCATTTATAGGAGGAAATGAACCTTGTCCTATATATGCATTACTGACACTTTCTGAAGCGTGATGAATTGGCCCAAACCATGTTGGAAACCACTTCAATTCATTTTAAAAGAATGAGTTGTGGAAGGGTTTAAAGGAGGATTTTAAAAACATTTTCACCTGAACTGCCTGTGTTTACCTTACGCCAGTTGTGCTCCGAGACTGAGATCCTAGAACTAGAAGGAAGTTCAAAGACGAGTTGAGGCACAGACCTTTGAAAATCTTACAACTGAAGGGGAAACAAGACCTCAGCATTCATGGGTGGGTAAAGGTGGAAGCAGAACCAGGCCTGCTGATCCCAGGCAGTCACACTGCCTTACCTACCCACGTGATCACTGCAAAGCCAGTGCCTGGGACTCTGGCTGGCAGTCACTTCTGGATCACTCTGGATAAGCTTCTGGATCAGCTGGTCTGCTCAGCCATTAGTTGGGCAGGGCACATGGCTGCAGAGTGAGCTGGCTGTCTCCCTGTCCTCATCTAGGCTGGCTGTCACATCTGAGAGTCATGGGAAAGTCAAAGGTAACCGTTGCCTCAACTGGTAAAGGCAGGTGTGTAATCCCAGCTACCAATTTCCTTTCAAAAAGGCAGCCTGGGGCCTTGCAAAAGTTAGGAGCCTGCATTCAGACAATCTTGTTTCACATGAGAACTCTGTCATATATAGTGGCTGAACTGAACAAATCATGTGACTTCTCTGACCTTTTTCTCATTTAGAAAATTGTGATAACAATCCCAGTAACCCTCCAGCCCCCTACCCACACCCAGGTTTGGAGTAAGGAATCAGAAAGCATCTGGCTTTTAAGCTTGCTTGATGGCTTCCTTTCCTTCCTTCCCTTGAAAATATATTTCTTAGACTGGCCTGGAGAAAGAGAAGGGGGAGTGGGGGAGTGGGCAGGTGGGAGTGGGGTCAAGGGGAATGGCAGGAGAAAACTTTGTGTTCTATGCAGGCAGGTCGGCATGTACAAAAAGACAGTTTTAGACAGGGAGAACATTCATCAAAAGCATTCATGAAAGTAAATCATATAATGCTCCCTTCCCACCTTTACAAAATAAAATCTCAGAGATTGTGGGGGGGACCTCTCCATGCATCCTTTCACCCTCAGCTCAGAACACTTCATGATCATCTCTCAGCATTAGCCTGGGGGTTCATTGCATGCATTCATTAACCTGATTGTGGTAATGACTTTGTAAGGTACAGATATATCAAATCATCATGTTACCTAAGACATAAGGTGTCTTATATATATACAAATTTAGTTTTAATTATAACTCAATAAAACTGGGGGAAAAAGACTGAGGGTGTATTTTGATGGGTTTCCAATGTGCTGGAATGAGCTTTGAACTTCTTTTTCTGGAGTCGCTGATCAGTCATTTAAAATTTTCTATTCACACATATCCACTGAGCAATTCTCAGTTCCCAGACTCCCTGCCCATTCTTTGAACCCTCTTAGAGCCTCCATGCTGGCAGGGAGTTGCACAAAGGTGAGTTCTTCTTTCCTTTCTTCCTTCTAGCATTTTCTCTGTTACCTAGGGCAGCTGGAACTCTGCCAACTCTAGAGTGACAATGTCTGTATTTCCTGAGGCAGGGCCAAATTGAGGGCATATGCCATAATATCTGACCAAGAGGGAGGCACTATAGTTCCCTGAAGAAAGCTTTATTCATTGTTCAACATCACTTATCATCAGAGAGATGCAAATCAAGACCATAGTGAGATACCACCTCACACCTGTGAGAATGGTCAACATCAAAACACCAGAACAATAAATGTCCTCAAGGGTGTGGAGAGAAAGGAAACCTTGTGTGCTGCAGGTTGGAACATAGTCTGGTCTAGCCCCAGGGAAAACAGTATGGAGATTTCTCAAAATATTAAAAATAGATCTGCCACATGATCTAGCAATTCCACTCCAAGATATTTACCCAAAGAATGTGAAAACACTAATTCGAAGGGATATATGCATTCCTGTGTTCACTACAATACAATTTACAGTAACCAAGTTATGGAAATAACCTACATGCCGCCCAAGGACAGAAGATCGGATTAGGAAGAAGTTGCATATGTACATGATAGAATATGACTCACCTGCAAAAAGAGATGAGATCTTGCCAGTTGCAGCAATACAGATAGAACTGGAGGGAATTATGCTAAGTGAAATTTATCAAAAGGAGAATGACAGATGATTTTACTCTTATGTGGCATATAGAGAAACAAAACAAGGGAACAGAAAAAAACTAAACCAAAATAAACCCTAGAAATATGACTGCAAAATTGGGGTTACTAAAGTGGGCGTGGTGGGATTTGGAAAAAAGTGGAAAGGAGGTTCAATTGTCTGTATTGGAGGACTCTGAATACTTTGGTGGTGGTGTGTCATGGTAATATAGATCTGGAAAGTGTGAGCCTATAGTCCTAAATCATATACAACATTATATACTTCAAATAAAAAAAAGAGAAGGGAGAGGGAGGGATGGAAGGTGGGAGGGAGGAGTGAGTTTTTTCTCTTTCCCACAATGCCACTGTCAGAGTCACATGTATTCATGTTTATCATCATGCCAGCTACCCAGGGAACAGAGACTTGTCTTCTTTTAACCCTAAGTGTTCCTCAGACAGAGGAAATAAATAAAATCAATTCATTTTGTTTTCCTTAGATAACTTGTTATCCATTAGTCCTGCTTTCACATCACTTTAGAGCAGCTATTTATATATTACACTACACTGGTGGAGACAGCTCTCTCTGTGCCCCCAAACCAAGCCCCATGCCTAGCCACCCTTAAAATAGGATTGAGGAGAAGATAAGAAGTGTAGGAGTTGTAATGGGGCTGTGAGAAACACTAGGGAATTCTACAAATAAGGCATCCCATTCACCACTGGTCACAACAAGAGCAATCAAAGGATGTCTTCAATGTGACCTTTCTACCCAAACTTAGCCTCTCATGTGACCTCAGTGCCTTTTCCTATGAATAATCAGAATTCAGCAAGACTTTTTATTTTTTTTTTAAAGATTTATTTATTTATGCATACAAGCACTGGGGTACAGGCCAGAGGTGTAGGGGGGGTGAAAGGATTCACCACAGAGAGCAGAGAGCAGAACAGGCAGATCAATGGAAGTACACTGCTGAGGGGAGCAGCGGGCACAGCAGGAGAGGTCTGCCGCGCCAT